>APFE031740434.1:0-57164 GCA_000404065.3 Pinus taeda | reverse complement strand
AAATATAAATTCAAATTTCAAAAACAAAATATATGTATTTCTATAAACTAATAACTATGTTAAAATAATTTTTTATTGAATATTTTAGTTCAAATTTTAAGAAATAGAATATATAATTATTGACTTGGATAGACAATCTTGATTTGTCCAACTAATGTAGTTCAAATGTAAATGCAACTATGACATATTATAATTTTTTAAAGCTATTTTTGCATAAACATTGAAATCAGGGCTTTTCTCTTTATTTGCACACGTCAAGACTTTACCAATCAGTAAAACTCAAATTGAAGGAATTATAAACCTTAACACTAACTTAAATTCAATGTTTTTACTTTAATTTAGCTATATTTAAACTAAGCGGCAGGACTAGCTATCATGTAAATGCAACTATAACATATTATTATTTTTTAAAGCTATGTTTGCATAGACATTGAAATCAAGGCTTTTCTCTTTATTTGCACAGATCAAGACTTTACTAATCAATAAAACTCAAATCGATGGGATTCTAAACCTTAACACTAATTTGAATTCAATGTTTTTACATTAATTTAGCTAAATTTAAACTAAGCAGCAGGATTAGCTATTATGTAGCGCTTGCTTTATTTTGGGGAGTGCAATGCATTATATATTATTATATATTGTTAATGAAGTTTAAGGATTGCCTTTTTATCTAGGGAATGCAATGCATTATATACTGTTAATAAAGTTTAAAGATTATATTTTTTTGAGATGCCTTATTTAGATGTGTATTTTAAGTTTTTTATTTGATATAAGCCCGTCAGAATTTAATTAAAAAACTTTATAAATTTACATTTTTATGACTAAATAAATTTACAATATCAATTTGTATATTTTTCTCATCTTATTGAAGTGTTTGAAATGGTTTGCAAGTAATTTAATTTTAACAGAAGATCTTCTATTAAAATTCTAAAATTTATTTATTTTAAGATTCTATTTAAAATAAGATTTACTAGTGATTTAATTGTTGAATAGTAATTTGGTTTTGTGCAATTTTGAATATTTTCAATATGATTATTGTTCAATATATTTAATGTTAGCATTTATAAGACATATTAACATTTATGGAGCATGTTTAACATGTTTAGGATGATAATTAGCATGTTTAATGTGATGAATAATGTCTAATACCTTTCTTCTTCATTATATAATGGAGAATATTTATTTTGGTTCCAAGAAAACCCTTCATTTAATAATAAGTTTTTAACATTTGAGATTATTGAGCCCATATTTCATTGGCTTTGATTATCGGTGTTGACAAGTTTTCGAATAGTCTGTAAACATTAGAATGTTGTTTTGCAAAACTTTGTTTCCTGTTTGCTCATAGTCGATGTACTATTGACAAATTTGGATTTATTTTTATGCAAGTTCATAATAGCCATGATTTCCTTGTTGGATCCCACCTTAATGATAAAGGGCACATATCTTCCTTTCTTTTTCCTTTTATTCATTCTGGATACACAATTCAATGTACAGTTGGATGAATGATTGTGTTCTTTGCACCTACAACCTTTTCCCATGTAAAGAATTGTTTTTTTGTAAACCCTTTTACCAAGACCTTTAAAATTCTTGGATATTTTTCTCTTGGAGAGTGGGGATTTTTTTTCTCTCTTAGAAAAAATTAGTTCACGAGAATATGATTGGGTTGTGCTAAGACATATATACGAAAACATGCAATCATATTTTTTGGTATGCAGTAGCACTGATGTGGTCTGGAAGAGGACAAAAATTCTTTATAGTGGCATAATTCCCACTAAGGAGGCCATCTTATATAAAGGAAAAGTTTATTGGTTGTATTTGGACCATGATAATGATGATTACCCTACATATGGGTACAATATCTATTGGTTGGATCTTAGAAGGAATCTGTGGGGTTATTGATTTGCTCCTATCACCAACAAATGATGTATGTTATTGGAATTATACAAGAACCAACTGGTTTGTGTCATCAATAATGGTTCTACCTCTCTTTGGTTGATTGAGGAGGTTGACAATTTTCAATTTGGTCAACCTTGAAATGAACGAAGCCTGGAGTGTTTGGGAGATGATTGGGGGTTCATATGGAGGTTGTTGGATGTTATTTTTGTAGATATTAATAATAAAGGCATTAGATACATTCATCTTCATATAGTTCAAAGAAAAGTACTTATGTTCAGTTATGTGGAAGTGTCATTCATGTTATATGATTTTTTAAATGGATTTTGTGCACTGGAAATTGGTGATTATCTATCCATCTTAGAGAAATCAAGGTTCTATATTCCATCGCTTGAACATTTCAATGTTATGATTGAAAGTGGAAATGCTTTCCCACTTATTCCAAATATAGGTTCTATTGTTGACATACCACCACTGCTTGGATATCATGCTTTAACCTAAAAGGATTCAAAACATTTGCTCTATGACATTCTCAAACATGTTATTTTATTTCATCCTTTTAAGATATACTGAAGATCATTGTTATACTAGTTTGGAATGTAAAATAAAAGAGATAGTTATATCAATTTGTGATATGTTTTTTGGACATTGCTTGTATTCTTATGCTATTTGGAAATGGAACCATATGCACTTAATGTTTCATTGTCTATTATGATGTATTGAAATTTTATTTGATTGTAAACTACAAAAGTTATTAAATGGATTGATGAACATATATATATATATATAATATATTAATATATATATATAATATATATATAATATAGTATACACTGAAGTAATGAGTTGCTAATATATAAAAACCTTAATGATTTACAATAAGTATTCAAACGTATTTAATAATTGAAATTTAAATTTTGAATAATATTTAATGTTTTTGTAGATATGCCAAGTGAAGAAATAAGAAACCATAGTTTGAAAAGGACACATTCAGAGAAAATGAATATTGAAGGCAATGTATCAACAAAATAAATATGCAATAAATAAGCGAAGAAGAGTTGCATATTAAAGAAAAAAGAGGGGCTCAATAGATCATAATCATGAAGTCATTAATTGTAAGTATAGAAGCTTGGTTGATATGCAAAGAACATTTCCTACAAATGTTCCTTTTCCTTGATTTTGTGCATATCCAAGTTTTTTTAGTATTCAAAAATCTCCTTACAATAGTCTTGTTTGGGAACACTGTGTTTACAAAGAGGCCCCACATAGAAGTGAGAACCATCACTCTTCTACAAATTATGGAAGATAAGCAACTATGGGAGACATGCACAATGATGACATTCAATAATAATTAACATATGATTTTTTTGCTGATAGTAATATGCTTGCAAAAATGGTTGAAATTTACAACATTTTGTTGCCAAAGTGGAATCTACCATTCCTTAGTGTCACACTATAGATAATATCGTTGGTGCTATATGATTTGTGCATACTTTCTCTCTTGTAACAACACGAGTAATTCTGATATATTTCTTTTCATAAGCTTTATATATTTCGATGTATTATATTAAGTGTTCATCCATTTTTCCTTTTTTTCCTTTTTTGTAGAACAATATTCAAATGGATATTGCTCGAGAAATAAATTCACAACCGATACAACCTTCATCCCTCCCTCGAGTTGAACCTGAACCATATAACTGGCAAGAAAATGTAAATGTTTTATGTTTTTAATCTGTTGTTTCTTTCAACAATTGAACTTCTCATTTTTTGCAAGTGTCGTGTAACTTAATGATTTACATTAAGTATTCAACTTATTTAATAATTGAAATTTAAAGTTTGAATAGTATTTAATGTTTTTGTAGATATTCCAAGTGAAGAAACAAGAAACCATAGTTTGAAAATGACACATACTCCTACTTCACGAGAGAGAACAAATGAATATCGAAGGCAATGGTATCAACAAAATAAAGATGCAATAAATAAGTGAAGAAGAGTTGCATATCACAGAAAAAAGAGGGGTTCAATAGATCATAATCATGAATTCATTAACTGTAAGTATAGAAGCTTGGCGGGGGATCGAGCGGCTTGTATCCTCGCCCCTTCCTTCCCTCAAATTTGATACAATGGGAATTATTTGCATCAATGAGTGTTGAAAGGAGGAGCTAGCGATACTTCATGCTATGGAAAGAAGATTCAATAGTGGATAAAAGCGAGCCGACGTTCAAAAGAAATCCTCTCCTTAACAGTGAGCCTGCCTTCCTTGATGCTTATTGGGTGGTGGGCGGTGGGTCGAAACTTGCTTTACGCATCCTTACCTTACTTTACTTTTACTTTACTGCCCCATGGAAGAGCCGTAAATGAGGCTGATATAGTGCAAAGAACATTTCCTAAGAATGTTTCTTTTCCTTGATTTTGTGCATATCAAAAAAAAATTAGTATTCAAAAATATCCTAACAATAGTCTTGTTTGGGAACATTGTGTTTACAAAGAGGCCCTACATAGAAGTGATAACCATCACTCTTCTATAAATTATGGAAGATAAGTATCTATGGGAGACATGCACAATGATGGCATTCAACAATAATTAACATATGATTTTTTTGCTGATAGTAATATGCTTGCCAAAATGGTTTAAATTTACAACATTTTGTTGCCAAAGTGGAATCTACCATTCCTTAGTGTCACTCTATAGATAATATTGTTGGTGCTACATAATTTGTGCATACTTTCTCTCTTTGAACAACACATGTACTTATGATATATTTCTTTTCATAAGCTTTATATATTTCAATGTATTACATTAATTGTTCATCCATTTTATTTTTTCCTTTTTTGTAGAACAATATTCGTTTCGAAAAGTAAATTCACAACCGATACAACCTTCATCCCTCCCTCCAATTGAACCTGAACCATCCACTGGTAAGAAAATGTAAATGTTGTATGTTTTTAATATATTGTTCGTTTCAACAATTGAACTTCTCATTTTTTGCATGCGTCGTTCTAACATTAATATTTCTATTTTCCTCCAAACATAACATACTCAAATGCAACAGATTTACAAGAATGTAATCCCATCATTTTATGTAAACAAATGCTCAAAGTAATGGTCCCATTGGACAAGGTGCTTCTCATTATGCTCAACCTAGAGTCCTCATCAATAGAGAAAACAAAAGTACTTCCATTCATTTTAGCGAGACATGATTGAAGTTCATAAAAATTTATAGTCCTTGATTGATAACCTATATGTTGTCCAAATGTCCCAAGTATGTAATGAATGTTATCCTGGTATACAAGTTGTTAGATGGCATGAAGGACATATTTTTAAAATATGTAAGAGTGAGAAAGACTCCCACCATTTCTATTGTTTCAACAACATGGATCTTGGTGAACAACTTGATGTTCTAAGAGTTCTTACCCAAGTTGAAGAGATGCTATTAGCACTAGTTAATCCAATATTGCAAGTGACACATGCTCGTGGTGGGAAATATAAAAATAGTGGCCACACAATAAGTTTTCCACAAGATATATCTATGATTGTAAAGAAGCTTCCATGATGTGTTGACCAACTTGAATTCCTAACTATGAGGAGACATGGTGTACGATCCAAATATTATAAA
Organism: Pinus taeda; assembly: GCA_000404065.3. Lineage (NCBI taxonomy): Eukaryota > Viridiplantae > Streptophyta > Pinopsida > Pinales > Pinaceae > Pinus > Pinus taeda. Next base: position 51,654 of record APFE031740434.1, on the reverse strand, counting down.
TGTTACGTGAAAATAAAACGGGCGATGGATGCATTTCTTTACAAAATTCATATGGATAAATATTACAGGGATGCATAAATTGACATGTAATTAGTTGTTGCTCTCCCAGAAAGATCAATGGATGTGTCTAGTAAGCTGTAATTTTTTGATTGTGATCTCGATGAAACATAGACAAATAATGAAGGAATTGGAAGCTTTGGCTCTAATTTTTTGCACTCTCATCCATAATATTTTGTTACTCACCTACCCAATGAACAAAGGGAAGTGGATCAAATAAGAAAATTTATTCAAATTGTAGATTCTACATCTACTGACCCGTTGGTTGGCTAAATATTGGTTCCTCTCCCATCAATGAATATAATACATAAGGGTTATTAGACATGGAATTCCCCACTATATTTCCCACTCGTGATGTTGGTTGGTTATATGCATGTATTTGTAGTGTTGAAATGCATGGATATGGTTTACATCTACTCAGATATTTCGACCATAGATTTGAAATCCATCTTCGATTTCAATATTTTTTGTTGAACATGATCATGCATCATTGTATCCAAGGAACAACTTCCTTCTTTTGGAAAAAGAATATCCATGGAAATGCACTTACAACTATTGAAGACTTGCATCAACAACTCAATGATTTACTTGACAATAAGTTGCTGAGAAATTAATTCATTTTGGTTCTGCTCTTAGGGGTACAAGGGCCTATTGAACAAAGTATCGTACTGAACTCACTAACATGATTACCCAATTAGGTTTCCCAAATTTATTTTTTACTTTAAGTACAACATACACAAAGTGGTATGACCTACATAATATTATGCCTTAAAACATCCATTATCATCGAGGAAATCATCATGGAAAAAAAATTAAAATGTTATTCAGTATCCACATATAATTTCCATGTATATGAACCAAAGATTCAATATATTCCATGAATTAGTTCTTCAAAAATATCTCAGAGCTAAAGACTTTTGGTATAGGTTTTGACTTCGTTCTTGTTCTCCCATTCTTTATGATTTTGGAGCAAGTTTTTGTTGTTTTGATTGCTTTCTATATGTTTACTATATATTGATTTTCTTTAGGTATGAGTGGCAACATAGAGGTTCAACCCACATCCATGGTTTCCTATGATTACTAGGCGCTCCAAACATGGAAACATTGAACTGGTCCAACCCTTCAAATGTCTATGTAAAAAAGAGCTTCTTTGACAAATATGTAATATCCTAGAATCCACGTGACATCCATCATCAAAATGTGATGATTCCTCGAAGCTTGAATGATGATCCATGCCTTTTAAACACTTACCAATTTTTTTCCTGCAATCCTCATGAAGATTATGTGAATTTGGTGAACCAAGTCCAAATACATACAAAATGTAGTGTTGATTCTTGTTTGCAAAAACATGGGTCTATCCTTTAATGTCGCTACAATGCTCCATGGTATGTTCATGACGATTCTATATTACTCATAGATAACAAAGAGAAACCAACACATAATGTTGATCGATTGAATGATCACAATGTTGATCTCCTGATAATAAGGCAAGCAAACGTTGATTGTTAACCAATTGTTTCTCGACATGCATTTATGAAATATATCACAAATATGCTTCGAAAGCATAAAAAGATATAAAATTTATCCTGACATTGAAAATAGTTGCTAATGGAAGTGGATGTGAAGCTCCAATGTTGTATGCGTACATAATTCTTCTTACATAAATGCTTGTTGATCGTGACATGGAAGCATAAGAAACCTGGCATATGTTACTAAAGCTACCTCTTGTTGCATGTACTCACATATTTTTTTTGTTTGTTGAATGTTGGGAAGAAAGTATTTTAGAAACTATCAGTGAATTTTGATGAAATTCCCCACCAAAATATTTTTGTTTAGATTTATCAAACCTGACCCCATTTTCTAGAACATTTGACTTTCATAGAAATATCAAGATATTGGACATTTGATGCCAATAGTAAGCAAGAGCCATAAACACCACAGAATGTGCATGTCATTATTCGAGTCTGACCATTTATTTTATTCCCAATGAGGGTTCAAAAGAGTTTGAGACATTTTGCTAGATTGATTTTCTTTTGTACAAGCCATTTCGTGATATTCCTTTAGATATAGGACTTTTAAGTGAAATTATCATTGGGAATTGGAGGAATTTAAGATATCGTGCATGGCATGTTGTTCGAGATAATTTGTCATATGAAACTAATGAAGAAGATGTTGAATCCCTCATACATGAAGATAATGTTGAACAATATTATGAAGAGTGACAACTTTTGGCCCAAATAATTCCTCCAAATAATGTTAACATTTCCGACCTTGAGAATCTTGGTTGAAGGGAATTCAGTTTTCATTATAAGTGGCATCAAACGATGATGTTAGATAATATTGCAGATCAAGCTATTCATTTTATAAAATATTCCTAATCAGTGGGTGTTGTTAATGGAAAATCAATTGGGGGAGACAACTCTGTCACCATTTTCTTTATCAGATAAATAACAACTCGCTTTTGATGTAATTTTACACAACTTTATTGATAATGGAAACCATGATCCTATGAAAATGATTATTCAAGGAATGACTGGAACTATAAAGTATGTTCTTATTCAATTGTATTTCTCATGTTCTTTCTACTTCAACAATGAATGGTATAAGTCCATTGTTATTGCTCACTCCAATTGGTATTGTTGCTTTTAATATACATGGAAAAACAATACACTCTACTTCGAGACTTCCTATCAAATATATAAAACCTTTTAATGACCAAGCTCTAGAAATGTTTAAAGTAGAAATGATTCACATTCGATATATCTTGATTGATGAAATGAGCTTTATATGTCCAAGGTTATTTATACAGATAAATCTCATTTGCGAGAAGCCTTCCGTGATAACAAGTCTACTCCTTTTGGTGGTAGATCCATGATTCTTGTAGGTGACCTTGGTCAACTACATCATGTCAAGGATAAACCTTTGTATGCAGGTAAAAAAATAGGGAAGGTGTTGTGGAAAAGCTTCAACATTGTTGTCACTTTGGATAAAAAAATTCAACAATTTGTGCTATTACTGAAATTGATTTTTTTTCACCTACATACAAAGTAAGATCAATAGAAAGATTGGATATCACGCTCATTTTTTTTATGATCACTTGTTGCTTCTAGCTGAAATCAAGTCAGACATCAATTATTTATTGCATGGTTTTCCAAGAGAAGCTAGAAGAAAATTAAGAAAAGATTGTTTGGAAAAGAAAAAGGGATATGATCATTATGATGTTGATTGAAATTGGTGTTGTTTTTGTCATCAATCTGGTTGCATTTTGGAATAGGTAGTTTAGTTTTTAACATGTAATTAGGTATTTAAACTTATTTTTGAGATTTGATTTTAGGTATGAAGACATAAATATTTTTTGAAATAAACTTCTCATTTTGTTTTTAGCCTTTGCATTATTGATTGTTTCCTCTTCATATGGTTATGCTAAAATTGAAATATGAATGCCATTCATATTTTTATGGTTGTGTTTTTATTAACTTCCAATGCTATCAATTGAATTCTATTTATTCTTCTATGTTACAACCTTTTGTTTCACTTACACTAAATTTATGTTTTAATTCGACATGTGGTTATGCTATATTTGCATTATGAATGCAAACATGGAAAGGTACCATATTTGGATATCTTGATAGACATAGAGGATATATTTATATTATTTAATAATTGTAATGAATATGTGATTGCATAATTTTACATTGAATTTATCACAATGATGACATATATCCATTTAATAGAAAAAATTATCCTCATACAGTGACAATGACAATTTTAAAATGTTTATTAAAAACAATATACTATTAATAAACTTAAATAATAATAATATTGCAACATCCAAATGGCATATGAATCTATGCAACATTGCAGTATGTTAGTCTTTGTTAGAATGTTATATTACATTGCAATTTATCCAATTTAATCCCTTGTGTTTATAATATTAATCCCTTGGGTTTATTAATCCGTTGGATTTATAATATTAATCCCAAGGGTTTATAATATTAACCTCTTGTGTTTTTAGTATTAATGCCTTAGGTTTATAATATTAATCCCTTGGGCTTTTAATATATATATCTTGGGTTTTTAGTCCTAAGGTTTTAAAATACTAATCTTAGGGTTTAAACCCTAAGTTTAATATATTAAACACTAGGATTATAATATTCAGTTCAATTAGGGTTTAGTGTCATGATGATGGAATGGTGCAAAAATGTGTCCAACGTCGCATGTAACAAACATTATGTCAATGTTATAATTATTCTGGAAATGATTGTCACATTGTTACATTACATTGCAATTTATTCAACGTCGTAATGCGACATTACAAAATTAGGTTCTATATTAGGGTTTATAATATTAGAGTTTAATATTGGATTTTTTTTTTTTTAATTGGGTTTATAATATTGTGTTTAGTATTAGGGTTTGAAATATAGGTTTTTTAATATCAAGGTTTATAATATTGATTTTAATATTGGGTTTTATAATCTTAGGGTTTATAATATTAATGCAAGAGTTTATAATATTAATCCTACTATTTATAATATTTATCATAGGGTTTATAATATTAATCTTAGGGATTATAATATTAAACTTGGGGTTTATAATGTTAGGGTTTATAATGTTTGATTTAATATTATGGTTTAATATTATGACGTTGGAATGGTACGAAAAACTATCCAACGTTGTAGTGTGACAAGCATCACCACAATGTGACAAGTACTGTGTCAATCATTATCATAATGATACATTAAATTTTAATTTATTCAATGTCACATTGCAACATTGAAAAAATTAGGGTTTAATTTTATAGTTTATAATATTGGGTTTAGGGTTTATTATGATTTATAATATTGAGTTTGGGGTTTATAATCATAGGTTTTATAATATTAATCCTAGGGTTTGTAATCCCTTAAGCTCATAATATTAATCCTTCAAGTTTATATATCCCTTGGATTTATAATATTAATAAATCCTTGGGTTTATTAATCCCTTAGGTTTATTTATCTATTTATTTATTTTTCCAGATTAAAAAAAAGTAATTTCTATTAATGAAAATAAAAATTACATTATCTAGATGTATGTAGTGTGAATGTAATACAAATAAAAGTAATGTCCAATACAAATATCATTTTACATGGCACATAGGCCCACAAAAATATCCCAAAAAACTGTTTCACCAAAAACCTCGCAAAAGGCGACCATTATATAGAATAAAATATGACAATAAACCCTAGAAAACAAAGGGCTGATATACAAACCAGATAGGAACCCTACAGGAAACAAGGAAACAAAGAAAAGTAGTGTCAATATCCAAGAAAATTGTGAACCCCATTGTCATTCAGAAGAAAGACACCGTAATTAACAAAAGAAAAGAAAATTTGAGCACAAGTGGCCTGAATAAATTAAAAGACAGACTTGAAAAAATGGTCACATAGAAAAAATGGGCCACAAAACCTAGTGAAGAAGATGTGTTGAAATCAATGTAGTGGGTTTTCTATTCGGCACTAGAGAGAAGAATTGAAAGAGGCAAGAAGAGGCTGAGAGCACTTCCAAAAAATCTTGCAGAAGCCAAGTCGGTAAAACTATGGATGTTGACAAAAAAAAGCTCTACAAAGAAGAAGCCCTCTAAAAACAACCCGAAGCCTCCACAAAAGACCCCTCCAAGTGACAATGACAAAACCCTAGTGAGAAAAGGAAGCAAAAGGAGGACCACATAGCAGGAGACTGCCCAATCCTCCTCGCCCTCGACTCTTCCACCAAGAACCATGCAATAATATGTCTAGTAGAGACATAAACCAATGACAGTCGTCTGGAAATGGAAAATATACCTAGAACAACACTTGCAAAAGATTGAAGCAACGCTACAAAATAGTGAAAGAGAGGTAAAAAACAGGGTCATGCCAGTTAGGGTTAGCAACCTTGACCCCACTCCCTCAACTCTACTTTTTATATTTATATTCCTTTGGGTTTATTAATCCCTTAAGTTTATAATATTAATAATCTCTTGTATTTATAATATTAATCCCTTGAGTTTATAATATATTAATAATCTCTTGGGTTTATAATATTAATCCCTTGGGTTTATAATATCAATAATCTCGTGGGTTTATATTATCAATAATCCTGTGGGTTTATTAATCCCTTGGGTCTATAATATTAATGCCTTTCTTTTATAATATTAATGATCCCTTGGGTTTATTGATCCCTTGAGTTTATAATATTAATCCATTGGGTTTATAATATTTGTCCCTTGGGTTGATTAATCACTTGGGTTTATAATATTAATCCCTTGGGTTTATAATATTAATAATCCCTTGGGTTTATAATATTAATAATCCCTTGGGTTTATTAATCTCTTGAGTTTATAATATTGATCCCTTGGGTTTATAATATTTGTCCTCTGGGTTGATTAATCACTTGGGTTTATAATATTAATCCCTTGGGTTTATTATATTAATAATCCCATGGGTTTATAATATTAATTCCAAGGGTTTATAATGTTAATCCCTTGGGTTTATAATATTAATCCTTTGGGTTTATAATATTAATGAACCAAGTTTATTCGTCCCTTGGGTTTATAATATTGATCCTTTGGGTTCTCAATATTAATAATCCATTGGGTTTATGATATTAATCCATTGAGTTTATAATATTAATCCCTTGGGTTTAATTTTGTTCCCTCAAGTTTATAATATTAATCCATAGGGTTCATTAATCCATTGGATTTATTATATTATTGATAATATAAAAATATTATTATATTACAAAGTAGTATTTAAGTGCGACTTTTTGGAAAGTTTTCCTATTTGTGTTTTGATCTAATTTGTTTAGAATCTGACAAATATTCCTTGAAATCACATGTTTAACGGGTGAATTATTCATAGTCGAAATGCCCCAAGGGTTTTTGAAGGTATTGAATCCATATATGTAGTCAAAAAACTAATTTAATCAATAAAAATCAAGATTTGGCCATAATTTTTTTCGTCAGATTTTGGCCAAAAACCTATCAAAAAGTCGCACTTAAAGACTACTTATATTATTGTAATATAATATTAATTATTATAATTATCAAAATCACAATATAATTAAATAATATTTTATAACATAATAATAATTATTATAACTTTTTTTAAAGAGACAATTTTTTTCCGCCTCCTCGAGCTCTGCAACTACTACGTGCTCTCACAGGCTGGTTGGCCGCACTAGGGCTATGCCCCTACTACCATGGATGAGCTGGGCTCATCCCACACTCCTCCCATCAGTCTTCTGTCCTCCCCTAAGGCTGAAGATGTCACGTTCAAGACTCTTCTGGTTTCAATGCTAGCCAAGAAGAAACCGATTGCTTCAAAGTTTGTTAAAAAGCTGGAAAATATACCAGAAGTCTCTTTTCCTCCGAAGGGGCTGATCAAGGTAGCTTTGTCGCTGGCTGAGAGAGCCCTGGTAGGATAGTTCAGTGGCCTATGACCTTCTCCCAAAACTACGGAAGCCTGGATCTGGAGGAACTGGAGACCGTTAATCAAGCAAAGTGTCACCTCATATTTTCTAGGGCGAGGCTATTTCCTGTTCGAGTTTATTTCAAAAGAAGACAACGATCTAATCTTCAGGAATGGGCCCTCAAGGTCTCTATTTGAATAGATGGACTCATGATTTTGATCCAGCTGAAGATGTTCCGTCGGCAGTTCCAGTGTGGGTAAGACTTCCAAATCTTCCTGTGCATTGCTGGAACTAGGATTCCCTTCAACATATAGGAAACATGCTGGGAAAAATTCATAGATCGTGGTAGTATCAAGGATCAATATGATTGCGCTAGGATATGTGTCAAAGTGGATCTAGAAGTGGGGCTGCCGGAGGCTATAAAGATAAATGTAGGATGTTGGACTCATGTGCAAAAACTTGACTATGAGCAGCTTCCCTTCAAGTGCCGCAAGTGTCAGGAATACGAACATTTTGCCAAGAACTGTTCCAAAAATGAAGAGGTGGTGCAAGGAAAGGAAGAAGGATGGAAGCAGGTCAAAAGAGCTAGGACTAACCCTAAACCCTCAAATCCTTCTGGAGCTTCAAAGGGGAAAGGGTAGCAACCTTCTTCTAGTGGTCAAGGACAACATCCACAGGCATAAGAGAATGCGTTCGCCCCCCTCTCCTCAACCTCAATTGAAATGCAAGAAATAGAACAGTAGTAGAATGAGGCAAATGAGAAAGAGATCCTCGAAAACTCCAGGCAAGGCGAGAGTGAAGCAATAAGCCCTAAGGGAAAGGCCACAAATATTGTAGAGGAAGATCAAGATTCAGAAGAATCTGAGGAGGAAGGAGAAAAAGGTGATTCCCAAACATTGTTCAACAAATCGACAAGAGGAAGGAAGTCTAACCAGGAAAAAAGAGAGCAAGAAACATATAAAGACAAACTCCAAGGCAGTCAGCCAACATTGGAGAAGTTGCTAGCAAAAACACCAAAGATCACAAGAAGTCATGGAGAGGGTCCTAAAGGGGCCACCCAATCTCAGAAAGGTAAATAATGAATATCGTCTCCTGGAATTGTAGGGGGTAGGGGAGCAAGCAAAAAGAGGAAGCAATGCAAAGTTTGATTAGGATAGAAACCCTAAATATCCTACTGATCCAAGAGACTAAGTTGCAGGAGAAGATTTTCCTCCAAGTAAGCAGGAACCTTTGGAGAAAAAGTGGAGGGTAGGCTGTCTCATCTCGAGGTGCATCGGGAGGGCTGGGAGCTCTCTGTAATGAAGCCAAGTGGGAATTGGTCAATGGAAAGTAGAATACTCACTAGCAGCTTATGTAATTCATAAGTCGAGAGACAAAGGAGACCTTTAGTCTCTTCAATGTTTATGTGCCGGTAAATGTAGTGGAAAAGAAGCAGTGTTGGGACTCAATCAAACTCATGGCTGAGGAAGAAACGCTGAGAAATATTATCATTGCCAGGGATCTGAATATAACTTTAAGCTCTTCCGAGAAGAGAGGTGGCAACGTAGTAAGGGATCCAGTGAGGGAATGGGTGGAGGACATCATGCAAGATTAGGATCTGCTCGACATCAAGCCCTTGGAAGGTAAGTATACTTGGTCAAATAAAATAATGGGTCCTGGCCATATTGCTGTGCGATTAGATAGATTTCTTGTTCAAATTTCCTATCTTCTCCTTGGTTTAGAAGCTAGGATGCTCATTCTGCCATGCAACATTTCGGATCATAAACCCATAATATTGGAGCTCTCAGCGCACAGAAATTTTGGGCCCATTCCTTTTCGATTTATTCCTTTATAGATTAGGCATCCAGACTTTATGGATAAGGTTAAAGAAAGATGGAATCAGCCTGTTACAGGGTCTCCTTTCTTTGTATGGGAAGAAAAATTAAGAAGGGTAAATGCTGTTATGAAGAGTTGGGCTAAAACTATACCAAATCTAGTTGATGAAAGGAAGATGGCCCATGCCTCCCTCGAGAAGCACCAATTGCAAATGGAAGAGGAGGACACCATGGAGGAATCTATAGCCATAGAAGGTAATCTACAGAAAAAATTCCACAAAGCTTGTTTGCAAGAGGAAGAATATTGGAGGCAGAAAGCCTGTAGTCTATGGTTGAAAGCAGGAGACAGGAAAACCTCCTTCTTTCACAAGCAAGCCCAAGCTAGAAGGTCCTTTAACACAATTTCTGAAATAAAAGAAGATCTGGCTACCCATAAGGATTTCACAAGTATCAAAGGGGTTGCCTTCTCCCACTTTGAGAAACTATATAGTGAATTCGAGGTAATGAGTCAGAACACTATGTTCTTGGATGTTATCCCATCCAAGATATCTCCAAATATTAATCAATAGCTGGAAGCTAAAGTTACCAAAAAATAAATAAAGGTTGTGCTCTATGAAATGGAGCCGGACAAAGCCCCGGGCCTAGATGGATTCACAACCAGATTCATCCAAGTCTGTTGGCAAACAATGAAGAAGGACCTACATAGAATGGTCTCAAAATCTCAAAATTGCTAGAAAATTGGAGGCAGCATGAATTCTCCCTTCCTCGCCCTCATCCCAAAGGAGAAGGGAGCCAACACTTTTAACAGGTTTTGTCCAATTTTGCTATGCAACATTGGTTACAAGCTCATAACAAAGGTGATTTCCAATAGATTGAAGATCCTCTTGCCCTCCATTATACCTGAAAATCTAGGAGGGTTCGTTTAGGGTAGGCAAATCATGGACAACATAATCCTTGTGCAAGAGGCTATTCATTCTAGCTTGTAGTGGAAAGAAAAAGGTATGGTGGTAAATCTGGACCTAGCTAGTGCGTTTGACTAAGTTCATCACAAATTCCTTTCTTATGTGATGTACAAGTTTGGGTTTGGTCAGGAGTTTATTAGATGGGTCTGGGCTTGCATCTCTGAGCCTTGGATCACCCCTCTGGTGAATGGAAGAGCAATGGATTTCTTTAAAGCCTCTAGAGGGCTGCAACAAGGTTGCCCTCTTTCCCCTCTTCTTTTTGTTTTGCAAGCTTCAGTTCTGAGTTTTTATTCAGAAAAGGGTCAGGTAGATCATGAGTTTATGGGTCTTAGAATTGCTAGAGGTGTCAAGGATATTAACCACACATTGTTTGCTGATGATTCTCTTCTATTTGGTGCTACCTCCGTTTACTTTGCCTCCAGATTTAGGAAAGTGTTGGATGATTTACGTGGTACTTCGAGCAGTAAACTAAATGAAGGGAAATGTCATTTTTATGGCTGGAATATCTCCAACAATGACCTCCCCTCCATTTCCAGATGTTTGGGGTTCGCTGGCTCTACGTCTTGGAATTCTTTCATCTATTTGGGTCTTCCTGTCTTCCAAAGGAGGCACTCTAGTAAAGACTAGCTCCCAATGGTTGAGAAATTCAAGAAACAAATTCAGTCTTGGGGTTTCTCGTGGCTGAATCTTGATGGGAAGACAGTGCTCATTAAGTCTGTTCTCACCAGCCTGCCTATCTTCCGATTCTCGGCCATGTTGGCTCCCACTAGCATCCTCAAGAAGATGGAGGAGTAGATTTCAAGGTTCTTTTGGAAGGGCGGCAAGCAAAATGACAGGAAGATCCCTCTTGTCATTTGGGACATAGTTGCTACGCCTCTGCTAGAAGGAGGTCTGAACTTCAAGGACCTGAGGACTCAAAATATCGCTATGGGGGCTAAGATTTTGTGGAGACAAATAGCCCCGAAACCGAGCTGGCTTAAAAGGTGCTATGGAAGAAATTTTTCACGGGACAGAGGCTATGAAGTTTGGATGACCTCACCGCCACCATTAAAGGTTCTCAAATTCACAGGCTTTGCATGGAGGCCTTACCACTGATACAAAAGCATTCCTTTTGGATTCCAAGTAGTGGCAAGCTTATTAATATCTGGATCGATAAAATTATGAACGAGGAACCTTTAGGCGATGTCCAAGAGCTCGCTGAGCTTCGACGCTAGATGTTGAACAACAACATCAAAAATTTGTGGGATATCTCTAGTTGGAAGGATAATGCATGGGCAGGCTGGAAGAAACCTCACATGTCAGAGGCTCTAGATCAGGCGTGGTCATTCCTGCTGACTAAGATGAAAGGAATGAGCTCAATTTCAATCAGAAAATAGGATAAGAGAGGTTGGGGCTCTCAAACTGGTTCTTATACAGTTGCACATGGCTATGCACAACTAAAAAAAATTCCTCATGGTCCTTGCTGCCCTGCGACTTGGAGAGGACTTTGGAGGCAGAAATGTGTGCCAAAAATCAATCTCTTTAGCTGGCTATTGTGTCACAGTAGCATTTTAACAGAGGACAGGCTTAAAAAGAAAGGCTTCCTGGGCCCTTCCAAATGTTCCCTTTGCCTGGAAAATGAGGAAAATGCCTCTCATTTATTGATTGAATGCAGGTTTTCCAAGAGAATTTGGGTAGATGCGTTTTCCTCATGGGGATCCACTATTAGTCTGCCCAATTCAATTTCTGGTTACTTTGTCAATTGGGCTCACCTCTATCCTGGAAAGTATCCCAAAAAAAATTGGTTCAAGGCAGCCTGGATGGCCTATCCGAAATTCATCCTCTGGAAAATTTGGATTGAGCGCAATCACAAATTTTTTCAAGAAAAAGTGCAGAAGGGTAACCTTGTTCTGTCAAAAGCCAACGACCTACTCAAGGAATTTCTAGGTGAGAAATTTGAGAAGCTGGAAAATAAAAATTTAAGTCCTCAAGAACTGGCGTGGGGAAGCAAGCTTGGCCTCCAGTATTCTGATGATGAGAGACAGTATAAAATTATGAAAGACTGGCAGATCAGGCTTGCTGAGGGCAATTTCTGCATGTGGCTTCATAAGCGTGATAGTTCCTCACCGTTTTTTGATGGGGCTACCAAAGGAAATCGGGGAATTGCTGGAGTTGGAGGTGTCATCAGGAATGCAAATGGCAACATAGAGAACAGGTATGCCTGGGGTTTGGGGCATAGTACAAACATGCAAGCAGAGGCCATGGACCTGTTGCAGGGCCTTAAGCAATTGCAGGATCTTGGTATTTCGAAAGCCATTATTTTTGGTGACTCCTAATCCTTGATTCAAATTCTTGTGGATAACACGTCTCCTAGGGACTTTCAGCTAGCAAGAGTGGTCGCCAGAATAAGGAAGCTAGTTGGCTCCTTTCTTCAGGTGAATTTCTTCCACATTCTTCGACAAAATAATAAGGAAGCGGATGCAGAAGCTAACAAAGTTGTCCTCCTTCCTGTTGGTATTCAGATAAGAGATGGGGTTGAAGATTGGGATCCAATCCCTTAATTCTGTTGTTCATGTATTACTATTTTTTATTTTAGCAGCTTGTATGTATCCACAAGCATGGGGAAATTCAAGAATTTTACTCGTCTATTGGAGTTAACAAGATCGAGAACATTAGGATCATGGTGTTAGTTTATCTATATGTTGAGGACAACCAGTTCTTGGGCTTCCTGAATGTAACCAGCCAGCAGGCTTTGGCTTTATTTTAATACAAATTAATAATAGTTTTCGTTAAAAAATTAAATAAATTATTATAACTATATATTTATTAATATCAATATCAATATTAATATAAATATTAAACCTATATCATTTATGCTTATTAGCATATATCAATTACATTTACTAATGTGGTTGTGCATGTCATTTATATACACTTATCGACATATATCAACCACATTTATTAATGTGGTTGTCCTTGTTATTAATGTTTTTGTTCTATTTTTATAGTTTTTTAAAAAGCCCTACTCCCTCCATACTAATATAGTTAAGTTATATATAGTTGATTTGTTTGTGAGTTTTGTAATTTGTAAATTATTTTAAGAACACACCTTAAGGATGCAACAAAAGTTTCTTAGGCTGAAATAAACTATAATATAATAAGTATTAAAAAAACACATTATATATATGTGTGTGTGTGTGTGTGGATTTTAATACTTATTATATTAAATTCAAGAAGAATATATAAATGTGAAAGACATCACTGTATCATATGTTCATTAAGAGCACTTCTAATAATTAAAATATTTTAAGGAATCAAGAATGCAATCTCCTCAACAATTTCAAAGGCCTGGACACATGAGCGTGAACTCTCCACATTTTTGGCTTTTAATAAGCTATAAACCTTATTGCTGAAAATGAGAATAGGAGGGAAGAGGACTCACTCATTTTTTTTTTGGGTAGATGATGAATCTACTTGAGTTGAGAAGCAACTAGGTTTAGCTTGCATGCCACTTGACTAGTTGTGAATTAGTAACTTGTAAGGGAGTATATGAAGGGAGTGCACCCTTGATTCCATCTCATTCACAAAATGTAGGTGCATATGGATATTGAATCCCAAATATAGTGGATGACACTAATGAACAGGTCCATTAATGCAAAAGAAATACAAGGTGGTGCAATTAAATTAATTGTAATTAAGGTGGTGCTTTTAAATTAATTGATGTTGTATGTCCAAAATATAGCTGAAGTGTTTCCTTGAAAACATAAAATTGTATGTTTTAATACTAGCATGAAAGCTAGTATTAATCACCCTCACTGCCTCTAGGCTCTTAGGCCCTCTCAATTTTTTTTAGAGAAATATACACTGGGAGCAATGAAGCCCAATACAACATTTCTTTAAGTGTTCAATCAAATGACATGGTAAAAAAATTTAAATAATTTTAAATTTAATATTTTAAGAAAACCTCGGTTAAATTAATAATATGAAAATAAGTTTATGAGAATTAATATATAGTCAAAGCAAAATAGCTATATACTTATGCCTGGGGCTGGAATAATAAGGCTTCAAGAAAAAGAGTCAATAAAGATTCCATAATCATTATAAACCTTCTAAAATGTTAGGGTTTTCACCCAACATGAGATATGTCAAACAAAGAATAATGAATCTTGAAGGCTAGAAAGTAGTTTTGATTCTTACAACTATATAGGTAGTTTCGAGTCTCATAATTATATAGGTTCAAGTCACCTAACACGGGGATACGAGACACGACGGGCATAGAGATTTGAGTGTTGGATACGGAGATGGTAACTCCCCGGAACAGGACATGTTCGGACATATATATATAATATATATATATTAAAAATTAGATATTTCTTACAAAAAATCTGATTCATGATACAAATTCATTGATTTCAAACATAGATATTCATCTAGATGTAAGTTTTACAAAGTAACATTATGCATGCAAATACAATTGTGACATAAACGATAAATCATAATACATATTCAATTAATCAATGATCCAATAGGAGACATACAAGATAGTAATATAAAGATATTGTAGTTTTCTCATTAAGTCATCAAAATTAGAATGTGTTACATAGGTAGTGCAATGCCAATGGAAAATATAAATAGCAAAAACAAAACAACTACAAGTATACAAGCCTCAAGGAAGTAGGTAGATCATGAATCATGAGTCATCAATCCTCATAGTCATCATCAAAATCAACATCACTGTACTCATCATCATGGTCAACATTACCCTCCTCAGCTGCATCCTCCTCCCTTGTATCCAAAGTCCTCTTTGCATCTCCTGGTGTGGAGGATGACCACTCTATAATATCACCATCATCAAATGTGACAAGCTCTAGCACTGGATCATTGAGATCCAAGTTGGTTGGAATGCTAACAAAACACTGTTGTCCAGAACCATATCATCAGGAAAGACATCCCACATCTTTTTCTTTCCCTTCAACCACTCATCCCTCTGCTTATAAATAAGATGAAGGATGGTGTTCACATACACCATTGTCTCTGCCCTGGACTGCTCAAACCTAATCTTCTTAACACTATACAAATTCCCATATGTGATCCAATTCGTTTCACAACAAGAGGATGAAGTCATCCAAGAGAAGAGCCTCATGGCTAACTGTTGTAGAGGAGGGCTTGTTTCCCCATGATTTTCCCACCAAGAATAGGGCTTCTTAGCCCTCCTACCTCTAATAAGATCATATCCTGCAAAACGACTAGTGATAGTGGAAAACTCTACAAAGGCATCCTCCACCTCATCAAGGGATGCTCTATCCTGAAAAACCTGCTTGAATTCATCTTTCCTGCCCTGTGAGATTTCACCATCCATGTGAGGAGGGAATCTACAGGAAGGTCCACCATTTAGCCACTCATGGCTCTAATATTTTGGGTTCAATGAGTGAGCCAAACAATGTAAAGGTGTGCAATTATTGTCCCATCTTATGAAAATAATATCATGTATGGTGGTGAAGAAGGCCTCTGATGATGTCTCATACTCAAGACACTCACTCTACAAAATAATGCTCCTCACAGACTCAATCATGGAATCCCATCCCTCATAAACCTCTCTTAGGATGGGTTGGTATGTATTTACAAATCGAAGCAAAGAAATGATAGGGTCAATGATATGAATAAGTAGATCTACCCTCTCCCACCAAGCATCATCTAACACTGTGTCATTCACTCTTTTAGAGGCTACTTAATCTATCTTTCTCCAAAAAGACTAAAACTTTGAAATAACCATGGCCCCAAGAGAAGTCTTGACCTCCCTCAACCTCTTCAACATGATGAATGAAGAGGAAAACCGTGTAATCACAATATTCAATAACGATAGATCGGTGTGCTCCTTGTAGATAGTGAGGGAATTTGTATGATTTTGTACAAAGTTGTGGATATGTTGCATATCCTCAATAATGCTTCCAATACAAAGCACATAAGAAGTAATAGATTTAAGTGTTGAGTTCAATGAATGGACAATGCAAGGTGTCCAAAACACTTGTGGATATTTAGTTTCCATAATCATGCCAACAACCTTACAAACACATGCATTATACGTAATGATTTTCACACAAGCATCAACACCTACATCTTCAATAACTTTAATAAACAACTCACCGATATATTGTGCATCCTTGTATTGTCCAAGTGCATCCATTGATTTCAAGAAAACCAGACCATTTAAGGAAGGTACCATGAAGATGACGAGTGGATGTTGTGCTGGATCTTTCCATCCATCAAAAACAATGGTAACCCCAGATGTTGGACATGATGATTTAATAGGCTCAAGCATTTTTTTGACCTCTTTTTTTTGCCTTTGTCAACAATGTAGTTCTAAGCTTCTCTGTACTAGGAGGCACATACCCTAATGAAGTCCCTTGAGTTAGAGCTCAACACATCTCAATAAATAGAGGTGAGCGTGCAACATTAAAGGATATGAAGTTTTGATAGAAAAAAAGGTAATGGTGAGATCAAGTTCTTCCCGTTTCTCTTTCTGAAAAATCTTGTCCATTGGACCAAGTGAAATTGCCTTTCTTTTTACTTCTTGTCCCCCACTAGAACTATCAAATGGAAATTTGTTGATGCTTTTCCTCAAGAATGGAAGGGGGTCATCATTCTTGGTTTTTTTAGATTTTGCAGCCACATTTGCCATACCAACATTGGACTCTCTTTCCAGTTCTTTCCTCTTTGGTAAAGACACATTTGCACAAGCTGAAATTCCACAACTTGGTAAAACCAACAAATGAGATTTTACACGGAAATATGTGCTCGTGAAAGTAGTGTTGAAATAGTTGCATTTCCAACTCAAATTGCCTCCTCCCTTCACCTTGCTGCTTGTTCCTTGCTCTCTTGTGACATATTTCCACAAGGGATATTTGTTATCTTGAGGAGGATGTCTTCCCTCAACATTTGAAGTTGTTGTTGCAGCCCCACTTGTAATAGAGGGAACACTTGCAGTAGACCTTGATGAAATTGGGAGAAGAGCGGCATCTCCAAATGGGGACACTCTTCCCCTTCATTCCCCTTCCCTAATGCCCTTGATTGAGCCATGAATGTTGTAAAAACATAAACAAAAAATGCTCAAATTCGTAAAAGAAATGCACATGAAAATTGCTGTAATAAAAATGCAAAAAAATAGAGAGAAAATGCGCTTACCTGTTGCATGAATCTCCTTGAAAATTTTCCCATGTCCTTTGCTCTTTTCCCCCAAACACCCACAATAAACAAAATAATTCAATGTGAAAAACAAATGGAAAAAAATGCCTTTTAACGCCGCATGGACTTGCCAAATTCGGGATTCGTGTCCGAAAATTTCGATACGATCAGGACACGATCGGAAGGACTCAAATTCGACTGAATCATGTCCAATTTTCTCAATTCAGGACACGATGGGCCTGGGAGACAAATATGGTTTCATAGCATTTCACATTATTTTGGAATTAGAGGATTGGTTGACTTATAGACCAGTTTCATAACATACATTATTTTGGAATTAGAGGATTGGTTGACTTATAAGCTATGTTATTGTTTTAAGATTTGCATAATTCTTCTCTTCAAAATTTGGAATAAAAAAGCTAGTCAAAATCTAAGATAGTATTGGCCTTATCAAAGTAGCCTTAACTTATGTTGTAATTAATATTTGATTAAAGGTTTAACAATTCAGATTGGAATACAATCCTTCATAATGAGGGCTTATTTACACTTTCATATTCTAGGCAAATTTTGGATTTTTTTTCATATGCATATATTGTTTTTGGGACAAAGCTAAAGGGACCACTTCATCATTGCATCAACTACAAATAATGGTCATTTCAAACTCTCAATAAAATAGTTTAAACAATTACTTATCACAATTCATTTTTAGACTACAATAATGGCCGTTCCAAACTATCAATAAAATAGTGTAAATAATTATTTATCACAATTCATTTTTGGAGCATGCTTCTTGTCAGGTCAATTTACTAAGTAAACTAACACAGATGCTTTACTTGTCAATTTGTGTTTGTAGACTTGGAAGCACGTCCAAAGTATATGAATTTCAGGTAAAGTCAATTTCGGAAGACAAGAATCAAAGCTAAAGGAAATGCATATTACAAATAAGTTCTAAGTTTAAAGAAACTAAAAAGTCTCTAATTCAAGATGTAGTAAGAAAAGGAAGAGGCTCTTAACTTAGGAGGTCCTGCATGTCGTTCCCCACAACACTGTCCTCAAGAAGAGAAACTAAAGAGCAACAGTTTGTGATGTGTAGAAAGCAAGAGAAGAGGCTCTTAACTTAGAAGGTACTGGTTGTCCTTCCTCACATTTTTACTCCAGCAACATTACCATTGTATCAAATCATAAACTGGAATTCAAGAATCAATTCAAGAAATGCAAAATGATGATTTTTAATTGTGATTCATAATTTAATAGAAAGAGAATTTAACTTAAATCCTTGGTTGTCCTTTCATATGAAAATTAGATTTTAAACCAAAATCATCTAGAAAAATCATACATAAATCATAACACATCTAAGTAACTAAATCATAAAATTGAAATAAGAAATAGTGAATCAAAAACTATGCTAATTTATACAAAATTTAACCAAAGTGTACTTAGCTTGGTATGGGGGCCCTCCAACCTTGCCTTGTACACCTGAAGAAATCTTCAGCTACAACTAACTTAATAAAACACTCACAACATGAACAAAAAATAGAACAATAGAAATTATGCTTCAAATTATCTCAAAAGTCCCAATAGTCTCAATACAAAATTACACACTTGAATGGTTCATAAACTGTGTTTAAATAGGAAAATCATAAACAAAATTTGCTATAATGGCTCTAACAACCTTATCAATCTTAATCCATACATACAGGTTGAAATCATTAATTATGGTTCACAAAATTAGGAAAATCCCACAAAATAAGAAATCTGCCCCTTTTTACTAGGGATTCCTGAATGATAGTTCAAGTTTGACTAGCATTGATTGGGTCTGTTTTTGCTCAGTTTGACCAAACCAATAGGTGTTCCTTCATTCGTGGTTCCCAATATTTCCAAATATACGCTCAGATATCGCCCAGGTGTCGTGCACATATGACTTTAATGGAGCTATTATGGGAATTTTTAATGCAGTCCAAATTTACTCTTAAAACCCAATTTTTACAAAAATTTCCAAAAATTGAAAAACTTAATTTAGTTACCTAAATATGAAAAATAGGACTAAAATGAGGCATATATAGGTGAAATAATATGGAATATGATGGTAAATAGATGGATTTAGGATAGGCAAAAATGACCAAAATTGAGGGCCAACATCTCCCCCTTGTTGATGTTTAAGCATGTCCTCATGCTTGCTTCCTTTGTTTGGATCTCCTGAGTGATGATGCCCCTATTGTTCCTGATCCTGTAACTTCTTCCTGTGTAGCCTGAAGGAGAATGTCAATAGCCTCATGTTTCCCTTCTCTGTAGATGGTAGTCTTCACTTTTTGTTTCTCATATTTGTATTGCCATAACTTTTTCTCCTTTAGCCACCTGTAGGCTTGTTTGGAGATGAGGATATTTTGAGTCTGAATCTTTTTAATATACTTGCTCAATTTATTGTTCTCCTTGCTTATGTTGTTGTTATTTTCTTTATACATTTGGTTCTCCTTTTTCAAATGTCTCTCCATAATCTTGTTGTCTTCCATCTCACTTGTTAGCTTTGCTATTTTCTTGAGATATACTTCACTTTGCAGCTCTTTATATTCTTCCCTGGTTTCTTTGGCATATGAGTGAGATGAGGTGGCTCCTACCCAAGCATCCTCAAAATAGGAGTCTTTCTCTATGGGTTCTTCCTGGACTTCCTTTTCAAACCTTTGTATAATCTCATCAATTTGCTTTGATTTTTGTGGAGGTTTAGTTTCAAAAATTTCAATTTTAGGATCTTTTCGTTTGTTTCTTGGTTCCTCTTGTGGTCTTCTAGGCCTCCTACGAATGGACAAAAATGATTTCTCTTTTTCAATCATAATATCATCTTGCTTTTTCTTCAATCTTGTATTAATATACAAAGCAGAATGCATGATACTTCTTGTTACATGCAATTGCTCAAACTTCTCTTCATTCCCTGTTGTTTATTCTTCAAAATGATGTTTATCCAAGAAATCATTCCAAAGAAACCCTTAATTCCTTACCTGATACTCAACAAGTATCTTGATTAGCCCATGATGATAGATATTGGCTTCCTTGGCTTTTGTTTTGTTCTTGACATTCTCTATCATTTTGGTTAGGATTTTTGAAAAGAAGTAGGGTAAGTTGATTTTACAATCTCCCTTCATATGTTGAAGCAATTTTATATGATAGAGATATACCATACTGTATTGATTATCAGTGAAGTACT
The DNA here is from genome assembly GCA_000404065.3 of Pinus taeda. NCBI lineage: Eukaryota > Viridiplantae > Streptophyta > Pinopsida > Pinales > Pinaceae > Pinus > Pinus taeda. The sequence goes on along the minus strand of APFE031740434.1, from coordinate 31,036 downwards.
TCTGGATAATCAAAACCAATTTTGACCATGGCTCTCTGAGCCAATCTCTTGGAATCACTTTTGTTCTGTCAAAGGACCCCTTCCTTGGTTTCTCCAGGAAAAAGGTCCATCCCTTCTCCTTAAAATGAAAACCATTGTGATACTCTTCTCTTATCAAAGGAAGATCTAATGCTTGATAAAGAAAGGTTGGTTTCAATGGTATAGAAAGTTCACCAACTCTGGTTTGTCCATGTTCAAAATTCTCTATGAACTCCTGTGTGATTTTATCATTATGACCATTGAAATTTTTAAGAAACTCCATTAGCCCTACCTGGTATAGTTTCTCTACAGTATCCTTACTCCATTTTTCTATCTTGAAGTCTTTAGGTTCAATTTTGGTTTCCATTTGAATTTTCTCTGTGTACCAATTAATATGGACTTGTCCAGTAAATAACCTCATCATGAATATAACAAGCAAAATATATAAATTTGACCTTCTCATGCAATCTTTGGATAAAAATAATGTGAATGTACTTACTAGACCTCTGTAGCTTTGAAAAAAATGATATTACTTCTTATGCCTTTAGATATTCAATGTCTTTGTCTCCTATTTCAAATGGTATTCAAAAAGAAATCCTTTGTTTGTAAAAATGGGTAAAAAAAACTCTTCATTGTGAAAAAAAAAAATAACATGTAAAAACATCTCCAATGCATTCAAAATCTCTCACTGTTTGAAAAATCATGTTTAAAAATCCTCTTTGTTTAAAAAATTTCCCATAAAAATCCACGAAAAACCTTCTTTGTTTGCAAAATTTCATTCCAAACTGCTCACTGTGTATACAAAAGAATGCTCACTATGTTTTTTTTTTTTTTATATGTAAAATTTGGCAAATTGCGTTTTAAAATGCATGAGGATATCATTTTTGGAACGATACCTGAGCTACAATTGATTGTTGAAAATTTGTAGAGATGAGGTTGTTAAGGTTTCTTTGTTTCCTGTGTAAACATACAGTCCTAATTAAACTCTATGTCTTCAACAATTTGAAAATCTTAGTCTACAGGTGGCAGAGTCTTTTTAGGGCGATAGAGAATTATTGAAGTTGTGTTTCTCTTATAGCATAACACATTTAAACTACAACTCAATTTGAACCCTTCTCGAGAGTATGACACAATCTTTTAGCTATTAGAGGAGAGCATGATAGCCACTCTTACCTGATCACTGCGTGATTTATGGGATTTGATGGAGGATATGTCCACTCAGCGTAGAGGAAATCTCGGTTTGGATCTCTCCTATCTCTCCTCCTTTTAATCACAATTCTCCTCCTTAAAAACATAATTCTCCTGCTTATTTCTCAACGCAATTCTTCATGCTATCTCTACTGCACAAGGTTCTCCTTTTTCACACAATTCTCTTTCAATCTCTGCGTATTCTCAACCAAAAAGGGTTTATCTTGTCATGTTTGTTGTAGGCTATGGATAAACAATGAATACGACTTTGATTCTGAGTTGGGTTATGGTGAATTTTGGCTGTGATGATGAAGAAAATGCTCAAACAATGTTCAACTATTTGCGCAACCCTTTGAAACTTTTTTTGACTGTTGCAGCTGTGTTTTTCAAATTGACGAGCTTCCTGTCACTTGTACCTTTGGCTATCACTTGTTTTATTTGATGCATCATGGTTTTATGCACATGATATAAATCTATTCCCCTTTTGTACATAGCGCACCACTTGTTTAAACTTGTACATAACTTGCATTTTGATTTTTCATTCTTATCACTGCTTTGTAACACAAGTGTTGTCCATTGTACATGTCTTTGACACTTGTTTTGCTTCTTAATGCCGCATCATATCTCATCACTGCATGTAGTTTAGAGCTTTCACTACTCATCACTATTTAGACTAGTCTATGACTTTTGCATTGCATGCTTTCTTGATTATGCAATATGCTTGTTCAATATGCATTTTTAGATCCATTATACTTGCATTGCATGTTGCATATCTATTATTATGCCTTTATCATTACATATTTTTTCATCATTTACATATACTTATGTATTGATTTGTTTTGAAATCACCATAATCTTGGGTCATTTCAAATCAAATTCTTTTTAAAATAAGATGTTAAGTATATTTGTAATGATACTAACTCTCTTTGTTCTTGTTTTGTAGGCATATGAGACTAATCCTTCTAGTTATGTAGGCAATTTTTCCATTAGGCAAAAAAATTTGGCCCAAAATGGAGATGTGGCCAAAAATTTTGGTAAAAAATGCAAATGAATGTGGTTGAGTGAATGATGAATTGATGCATGTAGGGTTATAATAAGGTTAATGAATGTAATAGGATGAATCAATAATGTATGTGATGTAGGATAATGTAGGATGATATATACATGGATAGGGGTATTACATATTCAAGTTTAAACTAGTTTATCAATCTTAAAAAGATTTTCAAAATTGAAGGCATTAAAAATAGTTTAAACTTACAATACTTTCCTTTCACTTGATAGCTCATTGACAATGCACTTCTTTTGTTGATGATGACCTTAGCTATTTTGTCAATACTTGACCTTGTGCTAATGATGACAATACTTTGACCTCAAAATGAATTTTGCTGAATGATTTCGCTAGATTGTAGATGCTTGTAGCTGCTTCTCAGGTCCCTCTGATGTTGATTTTAAGATAAATAATCAGGTCCCTTCCGCAATAACATATGACATTGATCTTGTTCAGGTCCCTTACTGATAAATATTGATTATGATGTCTCAGATCCCTTCTGCAATATAGTTTCTTAACATTAAACCATTGCAAAGTTTGTTGGGCTATTGTGAATCTTCCCCCTTGCTGATCTTAAGAATTGCCCTCGAGTCTTTGAATTTTTGAGGATGATTCTGCAAAATGAAATTGAAAAACATAAAAGAGAATTCATATTGGCCAAACAAGTTGGTTTTTTTATATGAATTCGAGTTTGTATTGTGTGAGTATCCTGGATTTTCACAACCAAACTCCTTTTTTTTTGGGGGAAGGTATATCCCTATGCTATTCCAAGACTTCCATATTGTTTTCTGCTGAGAATTTGTTCAGAAAGTCTTCTTTATTGATAAGCTTATTATAAACTTTGAGTCTGTGACCATTAACTAGAAATGAAATGGCAACTTCATCAATTCTCTAAATCTTTACTGCTCCATTGTCAAAGATTTCTTCTATCTCATATGGCCCAAACCAATGAGTAGTAAACTTAGCTTTGAAATTTTTATACTTGGAGTTGAAAAGAAGTGCCCACTCCCCCTTATGAGAAAAATTGTTTTTGATAAATCTATCATGCCAATTGATTTTTTGATGCTGTACTAGTGATGTATGTTCAACTGCGTGTTGCTTGATCTCGTCTAGTTCATTCAACTTCATAATTCTCTATTATTGAGCTTCTGACATGTTCAATCCTAGTTTTGCTACAAGTTTAAATGTATAATTTGAAAGTCGATTGGTAACATAACTTCTTTACCATATAATATTTGATATGGACTGAATCCTGTAGTATTTTTCCATGTAATTCTGTATGCCCATAATGCATCTTTTAATTTGTCTGGTCAATCTTTTCTATTCATTTGCACTGTCTTTGTCATGATGTTTTCCAGAACCTTATTAGTAGATTCCACTTGTCCATTTTCTTGTGGATGATACACAATATACTTTCTATGCTTGATTTTGTATTTTTCCGTAAGATCTCGAACAAGTTTAGAAGTGAACTGTGATCCCTGGCCTGTAACAATATGTCTTGGAACTCCAAATATTACAAAGATTTCTTCAAAAAAGAATGAAACCACTGTTTCTTCTGTTGCTCATGCCACTGCTTTTTCTTCTACCCATTTTGTAACATAGTTTATACACACTAAGATGTACTTCTTTCCATTTGAAGGTGGGTTAATAGGTTCCACAAAGTCAAGAGTCCATTGTTCAAATGGTTCTATAAATACTTTTGGTTTCAATGGAATCTCATCTAATACTACAGGTCTTCCAGTTCTTTGACAAATATCACATTTTCTAACATAGGCCTTTGAGTCCTTGAAAATTATTAGCTAATAGTAGCCAAGCTTGAGCACCTTGTATGTTGTTCGTTTATCTGCAAAATGGCCACCACATAGTTCATCATGACATGCTTTTAGAATATCAAGAATTCCATCTTCTCTTACACATCTTCTTATCAAAAGATAGGACTAGTATAGAAGAGGTCACCATTGATCCAATTATATGTAGCACTCTCTCTGATTATTTTTCTTTTTTGCTTGCTAGTGAAATGGGATTATAATATTCCATATGATAAATAATTAGCTACATCTGCAAACCATGGGGTTTTAGCTGTTATAACAAATATATGTTCATTATGAAAGTTGTCTAAAACAAGAATAATATCGCCAGGTGAATGAAGTCTTGACAGGAAATTTCCCACTTGAGTATCTTTTCCTGGTCAATCTAGAACAATAATATTGAATTCTTGCATTAGTAACAACCATCTAGTAATCCTGCCATTGGTAATTGTTTTTTTCATTAAATATTTAATGACTAAATGATATGCATGAATAAACACCTGATAACCTATTATATAATGCCTAAATTAATTGATTGCATGCACAACAACTAGAATTTCTTTTTCAGTTACTGTATAGTTTAATTTTATCGGAGTTAAATTTTTGCTTATGAAATAAATGGCATAGTTAAACTGATTTTCTTTTTGTCGTAGAGATGCTCCTATAGCTATATCTAATGCATCAATAGATATGTGGAATGGAAATGACCAATTTGGTCCTCTAAGAAAGGGTGCTATAGACAATTTTTCTTTCAGTTTTTCAAATGCATTTTGACAATCTGTAGTCCATTGAAACTCAATGTCTTTTGCAAGTAATTTGAACAAGTGTAAATCTATTTTGCTTAAGTTTTCAATGAATCTTCTATAGTAGCCTACATATCCCAAGAAACTTCCTACTTTTTTCTGTGTTGTTGGTGGCATTAAGTTTGCAATGACTTGTATCTCTTTTGGGTCTACCTTTATTACAGAAGAAGAAATGTGGTATCCACACACTATCCCTTCAATTAGCATCATAAAACATTTTTCATTACTAAGGAATAAGTTTGTCTCTATGCATCTCTTTAGAACTTTTTCAAGTTTATTTAAACAATCATCAAATGTACCTCCATAAACAGTTAAAATCATCAATGTAGACTTCAACACATTCATGTATAAGATCTGTAAAGATAGCTAGGACTACTCTTTGAAATGTAGCATGTGCATTACATAATCCAAAAGGTAAAACATTATAAGAATATGTACCCCATGGACAAGTAAATGTAGTTTTATCCCAATCCTCTAATGCTATCTTGATTTGATTATAACCACTAAATCCATCAAGAAAAGAAAATAACTTTTTCCCTGCCAATGAGTCTAGTACTTGATCAATGAATTGTAGTGGGAAATGATCTTTCAATGTTGCCTTGTTCAGTTCCCTATAGTCTACACATATTCGCCATTTGTCATTTTCCTTTGGTACCACAACTAAGGGAGAAACCCATTGACTATCGGAGATGGGGTAGATAAATCCTACCTATAATAGTTTCTACAATTCCTCTTTCACTATCTCTTTCATCATTGGATTCATTCTTCTTTGTGGTTGTCTTATTGGTTTGATTGTTTCATCTGTGTAAATGTGATGAATACATGTTTTTGATGGATTCCTTGCATGTCTGTATAGTCCCAGGAAAAAGCTTTTGAATATTTCTGTAACAATGCAATTACCTGTTGTTCTTGTGATGATTTTAGATTATTACCAATATTTAAATTCTTTCTAGGATTGATTTCAATGGCTTTGCTTTGAGAATTGGTAATTGAGTTGACAAGAAAAATTCTTTCAAATGAATTATGCAGTGATTGAATAGTACGATTTTCCTGAAAACATTGATTTAAAAGATGATTTGTAGCTTCATATTGTATTATTCGTATCTGCTCAGAAATATAAGGTTCTGAGATAAAAAGGTCTAATAAATCCTCATTTTCTTCTTCTTCTCTAAAATTAAAGGCTTGATTAATGCTTAAAATAGGTTGAGTTCCTTCCTATTGGTCATTAGGCCATGATAGTAAAGAAGGAGATTGAGCAGAAGGATAGAGTGTAATATGTTTCCTTTCATCTCCATGTGATATGATCATGCTTCCTGATCTGCATCCAATGAAGGCATCTGCTATGGCTAACCATGGTCTGCCAAGAATTAAAGGATGGCCTCCTAGATTTGTTTTTGGTTGCAACATCAGAAAGTCTACAGGGTATTCCCATGAATCCAAAGAAACATTGATGTCCTCAAGTATTCCTTCCGGTACAAGTTTAGATCTATCTGCTAGTTCTAAAATTGTAGTAGTAGGTTGGATATTTGACAATTTTAAATACTTCATAGTTTCTATTGTCATGACACTTATAGTAGCTCCTATATCAATTAAAGTTTCAGGAATTGAAAAATTATTGATTGAAATGGTAACCATAGGTATCCTAGGATCAATATACTTTTCAATTGTTGTTTTTGTAGACATGAGACTAGCTAATTTTCCAATGACTTGGATTGTGGGTAGATCTCTTTTCTTTCTGATAGTTTTCTTAATACATAATTACTTTATTGTTTTTGTATAGATTGGAATATATTTGATAACTTGAAACAAAGGAATTCTGACATAAGAATTCTTTAATTCATCTAAGATATCAAATTTAGGAAGAGAAATTGAAGTTTTCTGCTCTAATAACCTTTCTGGGAAAGGTGGTGTTTGATTCATAATAGTTTTACTTTTCTGAATTTGGTTCTTTGGATTAGATTGTTCTCCTTCTTCAATTTGTTTTTCTATGATTGGTGGAGAACCTTTTTGTAGAACTTTTCTAGACCTCAAGTGGACGCCTTGAATAGAAAGAATAGAATATGTAGGAAATAATGTTGTTTCTTCCATATTATAGGTTGGCCTTTCCACTCTATTAGTCAGATTTTCTACTGGCTGAGACTGTAATTGAGTTGGTTTGGGTGGTGGTTGGTTAGAAGGCAGTTGAAGATGCTGACGTTGAGTTAGTGCAGGAATTGATTGTTGCGTGAATGGATTTGATTGAGGGGATTGCTAGAATTGTTGATATGAAAATGGTTGTTGAGGATATGGTTGTTGAGGATAAGATTGATATTGTTGTTAATATAGTTATTGAGGGTAAAATTGTTGGGGAGGTTGGGATCCATAAGCATATCCTCGCTAACTTTGTGAATGTTTGTTATGGTTTAGCTGAGGAGGCCAAACCTGCCATGGCATAGGAGTATTCCATGAATTTTGATATTGAAAATTCAGGGGAATTTGTTGAGATGTACCTGCAAAATGTGGTTTCCAAGCTCCTCTTGCTGCCATATAATAAAATCCTTGAGTTTCTTCTAATTGGCCTGCTTGTAATTCTTTTAGTGTTAGACAATTATCTGTGACATGATTTTTTGTAAAAAGTCCACAAACATGTATATTATCCAAAGGACATTCTCGTAAAGGATGTGTCTTCCTACACTTAGGACAAAAGATTGATAGTATTTGTTCTTCTTGTTGTTGTTTCTTCTTTGCTTTCAATACATCAACTTGTGTTCCTAAGGTGCTCGAAAGATCAGTTTTAAAGTTTTCTAACAAATTCCATATTTCTTCTCTTGTTACTCCTATTGTTGATTTAGAAGCTCTTGAAGTTATATCTCTTTTTCCTGTTTTGGCTCTACCTCTAGAATACTTTTGACATAATTCAGCAATTTCATCGAATTGTAAGTATGAAATATCTCCTTTACCCATCACATTAAGAATGTCAAGATGCTCATCTCACATTCCTTTGAGAAAAATTGTTCTAATGGTATTAGTATTTAGAGAATGTTGTTTGGATTTTTGTAAGTTATAAAGAAATTGTTCTAAGTATTCTTCCAAACTCTCATCTCCTTGTAAAGACATCCTAAAAATATCTTCCTTTGAATCTCTAGGCCTACAATAGGGTTGATACTTCTGAAGAAAAAATTTCCTCATGTCTTCCCAAGAAGTTATAGTGTGTTCTCCTAATCCCATAAACCATTTTAATGCAGCTACTTTAAGAAGCAGGAAAAAGACGATGATTATGTGTATCATCAGTATAACCATAAGTACAACATAAGATATCAAATTCAAACATGAATGAATGAAGATCTTAAATTAGAAGACATTCCATAGAAATTTGGTAAAACTGAAGGTGGATTATTCTTCATTTTTACCTCTTCTCGATGAATTTCCCTAGTATCTAAAATTGGGAATCCAAAAGTAGCTCCTTCATCATTCTCTATTTCTACATCTTGTCTTCTCTTATGATCATATTCTCTTTTCCTTTCTGCTTCTCTTCTCGTCTCTTCTTCCATTTTTCTTTGCCATTATTTTTTTTTGTTTTTCATATTGTAACCTTTGTTCTAGAGTGAGTATTGAGATGTTAGATCCTTGCCCTTATTCTTCCCTATATTTTTCAACAGTTTCAAATGTTTCAGTAACAAATTGAGATTGTGTATTTTCAACTTGTTTTGTTTGTTCATATATAGTTTCAAAAATAGACTGATCTAATTGTTCAAAGATAGGTTGATCTAACTATTCAAGAAAACGCTGATCAATTTGTTTTCTTGTCTCTCTTGTTTTCCTATGGAAGATGTTCTTGTTTTTTTTTGTTTTCTCTTCACTTCATAATCTAACAAAGTTTGTCTTTCAACAAGTGCTAACCTTTGCCTTGAATGTTGTTTTTCCTCTAACTCTTCCAAAGTTTGTTTTCCAACAATTGGTGTAGTTAATTCAAATGGAGGTAGTCCTGCATCTACCAATGGTTTAGTAGTTGGGGGGTCTTGTTTTGTGTATCTACCATTTTCATCTCTTTGTCTAGGCATAAATGACCATAATGAAAAATCCTATTTTTTTATGTTTTTGGTTTTGGTTTTGGTTTTGTTTTTCTTTTTTCTTTTTTGTTTTGTTTTGCTTTTTTTGTCGTTGTTGTTGTTGTTGTGTTTTTCCTTTTTAAATGATATTCCTATTTTGATTAAATCTGAATATGCTTCCCTGACAACAACGCCAAAAATGTCAGGTCAATTTACCAAGTAAACTAACGCAAATATTTTACTTGTCAATTTGGGTTTGTAGATTTGAAAGCACGTCCAAAGTATATGGATTTCAGGTAAAGTCAATTTTGGAAGACACGACTCAAAGGCTAAAGGAAACACATATTAGAAATAAGTTCTAAGTTTAAAGAAACTAAAAATTCTCTGATTCAAGATGTAGTAAGAAAAGGAAGAGGCTCCTAATGTAGGAGGTCTTGGTTGTCCTTCCCCATAGTACTGTCCTCAAGAAGAGAAACTAAAGAGTAGCAGTTTGTGATGTGTAGAAAGCAAGAGAAGGGGCTCCTAACATAGGAGGTCTTGGTTGTCCTTCCTCCTAGTGCTACTCCAACAACATTACCATTGCATCAAATCATAAACTGGAATTCAAGAAACAATTCAAGAAATGAAAAAGGATGATTTTTAGTTGTGATTCATAATTTAATAGAAAGAGAATTTAACTTAAATCCTTTGGTTGTACTTTCGTATGAAAATTAGATTTTAAACAAAAATAATCCATAAATCATAACACATCTAAGTAACTAAATCAGAAAATTGAAATAAGAAATATTGAATCAAAACTATGCTAATTTCTATAAAATTTAACCAAAGTGTACTTAGCTTGGTATGGGGGCCCTCTAACCTTACCTTGTACACCTGAAGAACTCTTCAGCTACAACTAACTTAATAAAACACTCACAACATGAATAAAAAATAGAACAGTAGAAATGATTCTTCAAATTATCTCAAAAGTCTCCAATAGTCTCAATACAAAATTACACACTTGAATGGTTCATAAACTGTGTCTAAATAGGAAAATAATAAACAATCTTTCCTATAATGGCTCTAATAGCCTTATCAATCCTAATCCATCCATACATGTTGAAAACATCAAGTCTGGTTCACAAAATTAGGAAAACCCCACAAAATAAGAAATCTTCCCCTTTTTACTAGGGGTTCTTGAATGACAGGTCAAGTTTGGCCAGTGTTGACCGGGCTTGTTTTTGCTCAGTTTGACCGAACCAATAGGTGTTCCTTTGTCCGTGGTTCCCAAGCTTTCCAAACATATGCTCATTTCTTTCCCACGTGTCCTACACATATGACTTTAATGGAGCTATTATGGGAATTTTTAATGCAGTCCAAATTTACTCTTAAAACCCAATTTTTACAAAAAATTCCAAAAATTGAAAAACTTAATTTAGTTACCTGAATATGAAAAATAGGACTAAAATGAGGCATATATAGGTGAAATAAGATGGAATATGGTGGTAAATAGATGGATTTAGGATAAGCAAAAATGACCAAAACTGAGGGCCAACACTTCTCATTTCCTAACTATTTTGAGGGGCTTCCACACACTCTCTGTTTTTTTCTTTTCTTATTAGTCTCTACCCTTTAGGTTGCAATGATTACAATAACTAGTTCATCGCTTTTGATTAATCTCTCATACAAGTCAATGAGTCTTCATTATTTTAACACAAGGTTTTGCCAAATCCATATAATTTTCACATCCACATTTCATTTTAAATTTAAGTTTTAAGTTTGAGGTTACATTTGGCCTCATATCAGGGACCATCTTTGGGAAAAAAACTTATCAAACATATAATGTTTATACTAGATTATGATGAGGTCAAGTAATGGTAGACTTATTAACATTAATTCATAACATTAAATGTTTGTACTAAGTTTTTATTTCTTGCACACTTATGGTATAGTCATTTGTTACATGTCTAGCAGTGGAGGCTAAGGGCCATGCAAAATTTGTATCCACTAGTGGAGGTGGAATTCTATGTAGAATTAGTTGATGAAGGCCATGTCAAGCCCAATCCCATTCATGTGTCTTTAAATTCTCTAGGAATCTTCAAATAGAATTGCTACCCGATAATCCCATGATCTCTTCCATCAATTTGCATTGCAATGCTTGGTCATATAGAGGAAGGGCACTTGGTCTTCATCCTCACCAAAGGTACTCCATGAACTTGTAACAATCAACTAACATGTCAATTTACAACTTTCTTATTGAATATGGAATAAAATTGCGTTGACTCTATCCTAATTAGTATCATTACATATTCAACTTTTTCTTAATGTTTATCTTATAGTGTTTGCATATTGGTATTTTTCTAAGTAATTCCAGTAAGATTACCTTTAGGTTATGAATTAACAATATCTATACAACTAAACTTTAATTGGAACACTAAAATGTGTGTGTGTTGGATGTAGCTCGGGTGGTTAGGAGAAATGTTTAAATCCTCCCCCCTCAGGTTCAATTCCTGAATGTGACATGGTTAAGATTATAATGAGTATATCTTTGTAATGGATTCAAACCTTAAGAATTGAAACATGAATTCTTTTGTCAACCCTAAATATTTCTCACTTTTCTCTTGTCTTCACTATTAGTTGGTTTTTCTTTCTTTAGGCTAGCCACTTTTGATGGTTCCAAAGGTGTAGGATGTATCTATTCTAATGTAGAAACAACAATGATCTATTTTCAGTCTATTATAACAACTTTGAAAGCATTATTTTTTCTCGGCCCTAGTTGTTAGGGAAAATAGAGCGTAGGTAACAAGAAAAAATCTCATTTCCTTTATATCAATTCAAAGTACAAAGAGATATAGATATACCTGGAGATGCAACCACTTATTGATGTCATATGGTGGTATCTGTAGGAAATGGGGCTCTATGAAAACTCATTAGTTAGATAAGGATGGCTTCATAGATAATCATTTTTTTGGTTAATGACGTTCGTTATAAATAAAAAATCAATATGAAGATTATTAATCCAAACAATAAGGAAAAAGGAAAGGAAAATGAAAATGATTGTTCTATTTCATTGTCATTTCTCCTTCCTATTATTACCACTTTGTTGTCGTTATACTTGTTATTTCACTACACCCTTCACTAACCCTAGGAGCCATATACTTGACCTCCCTCCAATCCAACTTGCCTAAACCTTGGAGCCTTTGTTACTTTAGAAGGGGGCAGCCCTTCAAAGTTGTAAGCCTTACTTGTTGATCCAGGATGAGCTTCATGTTAAACAAATTTAATTTGACTTTAGTTGATATTAAGGATTGACTACACAATGTATACATCTCAGGAATCCTTTTGCCACAATTGAATGGAGTCAGATGGACTTCTTAGGCGAAAAATATGGCCCATTTAAATTTTGGAAAAAATGGTGAAAGATGATAAAACGAAATGATCAAATTTTAATTTAATGTGCTTATGCACTTTTCATTCTCATTGTAATAGGGAACTAATGCAGGTATCAGAGCTATGTAGCATTGTAATTTCCTAGTCTACGAGAATGTTGAAATTCTCATAGAGATAGTTGAGATTTCCATGGCTTAGTTGAGATTTTTCCTCAACTAATACCTTAAATTATGCCCAGATACTAATTTAGTTGATCTTGAAAATTATTTTCTCCCTCATATGTTGCGACAGTTCTCAACAATAATGAATTATTTAAACTCCTTACTAGGAGAAATATTGAAGCTCTTTTAAGCCTTTGCAAATGAGAGAGGATTTCTAAGCTCTCTTTGAAGGAAATTAAGCAACTTGTAGGATTGCTTGTAAATTGAGCCCTTTGTAAAGGAGAATAAGCAAGTTGTAGCCTTTCTCATGAACTGCAATTCTTTGTAAAGGATGGTAAACAAGTTGTAGGCTTGGTTGAGAATTTATCCCTTTTTAAAGGATAGTAAACAAGTTGTAGGATTAGTTGAGACTTGTATCTCTTTGAAAAAGAGAGTAAACAAGTTATAAGCTTGCTTTAGAATTTCTAAACTTTGTAAAGGGGAGAAAGCAAGTTGTAGGCTTGTGAGATATTATCCCTTTGTAAAGGGGAAATAATGAAGAAGTTTGTTTATTAAGCAAGCCTAAATATGTAGCTAAAATTTGGTGAAATTTATTATCAATCTCACATATTATCTCATTTAATGTCAATTGTAAATGATACATATTAATTATTATTCCAATTTTCAAGTTAAATTTGGGAAATTGAGAAAACAACAAAGTGTCCAAAATGGAAAAAAATTAAGTCACTTTTACAATGCCCATTTTTGGAGCACTTGTAACAACTCCATTACTCACATTAAAGAAAATCCATTCCTTGAAAGCAAGTAAAAAATGAGAATCTCCCTTTCCAATTCCAAAAACAAATCCAAATCCAATATCTGATGCTAATGATTTTAACCTATTAAAGAATAGATCAATCAAGAGCAAGCAATTCTTTGCCTTTAACGCTGATTAAATAAAGTAGTTCCCTCACTATAGGATCCATATCAAGGTTTTTCTCTAGTTAAGTGAGAACAATACATAGAAGGGATTATTCTAGCTCTCGTCCCTATTTTTCAAATTCAACTTCTTATATATCATTCTAGAAAGATGAGGATTCTTACATAGTGGGAAAGTATGAAACCAAGAATAAATACCTTACTCAAAGGGCGAGAATTTATACATTGGAATTGAAGGCATGCAAGGTGATATTTTGAGGATTGATCGATTGATCATTTCCTTGATTGTTATGTCCTATTCATCTATATATTTCATGCTTCAAATGATGAATAGTGGTTTATAATGGAGCTTTTGAGGAGGGAGTTATTTCAGCATAAGAATTGGTTTGTACTAGACACTAATATTATAACCTTAGCCTACGAAACCTAAAACACCTAAAGAAACAAATCTAGCTATATACCCAAGGAAACATGTGGTGTGTTAGGATGATTGAACATAAGCATGTGAATAGACCCAAATTATTTCCACGTGCTCAAATGAAGTCTCTTAGGACATGGAAATATGCTTTGGATGGGATATCTTCCACAATTTTCATGATTCTCTTCATGATGTTTCCGTAGATTTCTACTTTGGGAGGGAGCCTTTGACCAGATGATGCAGCATTAGGAGAGAATATCCCATAACCACAAGTGTGTTTACCTAATGTTATTTGGCTAACAAAAGTCCCTAGTAGAGACCATATATATTTTCTATATTATTTGTCATATGACCAAGACCCCATGAGAACCTGAACACTTTTTCCTCCTTGGGGCCATAGAGTACCCATCCCCCTTTTGTCACCCCTAGGTTTTGTTTGGATCCTCAATCAAAAGAGAGTATCTAGAATTATTGCGAGCCCTTCCATCTCTTAATTTTACCTTTGTCAGTATTAACTTCCAGCTTTCATTTTTTTCAGGCTTGTTCCATCCCGTGTTTTGGGAAATATTGTCCAAAACTATAAATTTTTTGAGATAATCCCATTCCATTTGGTCTAAGGTTCGTTGAGAAGAGTTTTAGTCTATCTTTTGAGTTCCAAACTTAGCACACAATGATATTACTTTCATCATTGTAATGTGGGGAGGATTATTCATGTTATTAATGATTTCATTATTATGTTAGATCTAATACTTTTGTGATCCATAATGTAGAAGAAAGTATTTCGGATTAATCTCATTATTCACTGCTAACCGTACTTTCCAACATATAAATTTTGGGATAGCTTCCCAATAATTTTTGAAGAGAGATTTCCTTGAAAAGAGTCCAACATAATTTTTTGTCTAGGAAGAGAAGAATCCTTGAAAACTAGAGGACCATTTAATTCTATCAGAGAGTAGGGAAATTTCTTCCATCTAAACCGCTCTTGTATAATCATAGTTTAGAAAGATATTGGATGTGTATTCCACTTGATGCAAGAAAATATAACTCTATGAGGAACCATGAATGCCTCTGTTTCTTAAATTCTCATTTGTCAAAATTTATCTATGAGCAAGAAGCCAACAAAAAGTTTTTACCTTTGATTGGCATTAACTTTCCACATTTTTTCCAAGTGTTGAGCTTGGGGGAACTCGAGATTGGAAGAGTAGAATGATGTATCCATCCACCAAATAAACTAAGGAATTCCATCCTACCTTATACACTTCCTCTGATCTCCATGGCATGCATCCCATCAGTTGATCAAAAGCTTGAAGTTTAAGTGCTGAATATTATGTGGAATATTTCTTAAGTTCCATCCAATCCAATTATCTTCCTTGTCCCAACTGGAAATATTGGCTAGGGTGGATATCCTTTAAGCATAGAAGAATTCTCTTAGAGGAAGAAACTCTTGGAAACTTTCCAGTGGCTGCTAATCCATTATTTGTTCAGTTCACAGGTTTATATTTTCCCCATTTCCCGGCTTCCAATACAGCCCTCAATGAATGAGAGACACCACTAATAAAAATAATTTCCAGATTGGGGAGCACCCTCTTGAGGCTTGAATTGAATCCAAACTTCTTATTATTTCTCCTTGAAGGTATTTTTCCTTAAGAACTTCCTTCCACTAGTCTTCTTTTTGAGTGATGAACCTCCAAACTAGTTTTTCCCATATGATTTATTCATTAGCTTAAAGTCCCTAATGCCAAGCACTCCATGGTTTTTAGAATGCTTCAGAGTAGCCCATATAACCAGATGGACTTTATTTGTCCTTGTTTTTCCTCCTTCCCATATAAACTTGACAATTTATTTTTCCAAAATAGAGAGAATTATTTACGGAGAAAGAAGAGTTGAGAATTGATAAAGTGGTAAAACAAAGAGGATTGCTTTGGTCAAAATAACCCATATTGCAAGATTAAGCTATCTAGCCTGTAGGAAACTATTTTTCGCTTTCATTTTGAAAGAACACCTTCCTAAGATTGGGATGAGTGTGATTTCGGGAAAAAAGGAATGCCTAGAGACTTAAATTCTTTCCATGTTTCCATTGATTGAAATCCCATTATTCTTCCAAATAGTCTTTGCTTTCTAAATGAAAACATTCCATGAATAAATATGGGATTTCCCATAATTTGTTTGACCTCCCGAAGTTTCAAGAAAATTATTTAGAACCATTTTGAATCTTCTTACTATTATTGAGGAAGCTCCACCCATCAAAATCATATCATCAACAAATTGAGAGTGACTTATTCTCTTGATACTTATGAAAATCCTTATTCTTGGGAGGTGCTCACATCTTCTTTCAAATTCCAACCTGTGACTAAGGGAATTCACAATAATGATATAGAAGAAGGGAGATAAGGGGAAGCCTTGGTGAAGTCCTCAAAAGGCATGGAAAAACCTAGCCACTCTCCCATTAATTGAGGGGAAATCCAAGGCAATTTTATGCAAAGAGAAACCCAATGAATGAATTTAGCATCAAAGCCAAATTTTGTCATCACCTTAAATAGGAATTCATGACTCATTTGTCAAAGGAATTTCCCATATCAAGTTTGAAAATCATCACTTTGTCTCCCTGATTTTGATTGGAATTGATAGCCTCTTGATCAAGAATGATGCTATAAAATATTTTCCTTTGATGCACAAAACCTCCTTGATTTTCTATTATTATTTTTGGAATAAGGGGCTTAATTATTATGGATAAAATACTATAAATCACTTTATATGAAACATTACAAAGTTAAATGGGCTCAAATCTTAAAAGAGAAGCAAGGATTAATTCTTTTGGAAACAATGCTAAAAAGGAAGACTTAATTCTAGCCCCCTTTGATTTGGATTCTCTCAGCGACTAGAATTAACCAAGATTTTTTACTTTTGTGATGTTAATATAATTGCATGTGAAAGAGTATGAAAAAACCACATGTGCATACTTTAAAGAAGAGTAAACATAAAAAAAAAACCATCAAATCAAAGAACATACACAACTTGATAACAGAGTTCACCCTGTGTGGGCTACGTCTCTAGGCCTGGTGTCAAGAGTGGGGAGGCCGCTTCATTAATTGTTGCAAGATGATGATGAATACATGATGTGTTCTTTGTCAATACATGAAAGAAATCCCTTAAATAAAGTGGCATGTCCCTCCACGAGACACTCTTCTATAAGAAATATCACTAATATAAGATCTCCTTCAGCATGACAAAATAACAAATTTTCACATGAAGTGGCATACAAGGATCCTCCAACAAAATGAAAAACAAGGATCTCAACATCAAATTATCATCTCAGTGAAAATAAAAAAGAAGACATGGAATCAATGCATCTTATACATCCGCTTCCAGGGATGGCCTAAAAATTCACACCTCTGCTAAAGAAACAGACTGCATGGTTGAATTCCTAACAAAAAATCATAGAATTTGACTATAAACTTGACCCTTTTTGACTCGGTCAAATCTAGGCTCCTCAGGAATCTCAAAGATTCCTCACAAGATTCTCTTCTTGGACATGAGAAAAAATTATGCTTCTCAGATGAAGAAACAAAATAGGTCATTAGACTCCTAGTGAAAAACCAACTCATTTAAGTATAAAATCGACATAGTTCTGACAACTTCAAAGTTCTGCCCTCAGGGAATCTTAAAGATTCCTCATAGAGAATATTCTTTGAAGTATTCCCTAACATATGCTCTAACAATATTCCTAGAATATTCTTGAGATTCATGACTTCATTGGTTTTCTTGCACCCTTATCTCTCATATATTCTCCATTATTCTCCATGGTTCCTTTTGAACCATTTGAATGGCATTTTATAATAATGTGTTAAGGTGAATATGAGAAAGTGTGTGGTTGTCACAATAGTTGTCATAGTCATATTAAGTTACTTGTTGTTGAGGAGGTTTTGGGTTCAAAACCCATGGACTCCCAATTTTGCTTTAATATGGTTTTAAAGCCCAATTTTAGTTTTAATATAGTTTTCAAAATATATAATATATGGTAAACATATATCCATGTTGTAATGACTCCCAAAACCATGAGAAGAAGAACCCCTTTTCCTTGATTATTTGGGCAATGGCTTGTATTATTTTTCTAAAGAACCCCTTTTTCTGCTACCTTCGAGAATTGTCTTTCAGTGTACCCCAATCCTAAAATGGGTGCCTTAAAGAACTATCAACATTGTTTACCTCAGTTGTTGATTCTGAAGAAAGTGATGATGGCTTCACTAAGCCCTCATTTCACTTCAACTTTCCCAAGGCCTCTTCCGTGGTTGTAATTGAAGCTGCAATCTTTGCTTCTCCTCTTCTGATTCTTGTAGAAGTCTTCAATTCAACATTCTCTGCATGAAGGCTCTGATTGATCTCTTCATTTGAATGATGAGAAGAAGATGAAGATGGAGTACATTCACCTAAAGATGGAGATGGAGCATTGTCCTCTGCTCTCTCTTTGTTCCTTTCGTCTTTTTCCATTTTCTCCTCATAATCTACATACATTATATCTACCATGCTTGCCATCCTATAGAAGGCCTTGTAGATATATTTGTGATCCTCCATTTTCTTTTCTTGTTGCACATTCAATCTCTGGTTATCATTCACATTCAAAATTCACATCAACAAGAAGACCGCTTTGATACCAAACTTGATCTGGATTCTCTCAACTACTCGAATTAACCAAGATCTTTTACTTTTGTGATGTTAGCAGAATTTCGTGTTAAAGAGTATGAAAAAACCACATGTGCATACTTTAAAGAAGATGAAAACTAACGACAACCATAAAATCAAAGAAAATGCACAACTTGATAATGAAGTTCACCCAGTGTGGGTTATATCTCTGGACCTGGTGTCAAGAATGGGGAGGTTGCTTCATTAATTGCTGCAAGATGATGATGAATACATGACGTGTTCTTTCTCGATACAAGGAAGAACTCCCTTAACTAAAGTGGCATGTCTCTCCACGAGACACTCTTCTATAAGAACTCTCATTCATATAATCTCTCCTTCAACATGAAAAAATAACAAACTCTCACATGAAGTATCATACAAGGATCCTCCAACAAAATGACAAACAAGGATCTAAACATCAAATTATCATCCCAACAAAAATCAAATGAAGACATGGCATCAATGCATATTATACCTCTACTTCAGGGATGGCCTGAAAATGCACACCTCTGCTGAAGAAATAGACTACATTGTTGATTTCCTAATGAAAAACCGTGAAATCTGACTGTAAACTTGACCCCTTTTTGACTCGGTCAAATCTAGGATCCTCAAGAATCTCAATGATTCCTCACAAGATTCTCTTCTTGGACACGAGAAAAATTTTTGTGCTCAGATGAGGAAATGAACAACACCATTAGACTCCTAGCAAAAAACTAGTTCATTTGAGTATAAACTCGACATAGTTCTGACACCTTCAAAGATTTGCCCCTAGGGAATCCTAAAGATTCCTCAAAGATTCCTCATATAGAATATTTTTGAAATATTCCCTAACATATGCTCTAACAATATTCCTAGAATCTTCTCGAGATTCATGACTTCATTGGCCTTCTTGCTCCCTCATCTATCATGTATTCTCCATCATTCTCCATGGTTCCTTTTGAACCATTTGAATGAAATTTTATAACAAAGTGTGAGGGTGAATAAGACAAATTGTGTGGTTGTCACAATGGTTGGCATAGTCATATTAAGTTACTATTTGTTGAGGAGGTTTTAAGTTCAAAACCCATGGACTCCAAATTTTACTTTAATATGGTTTTAAAGCTCAATTTTGGTTTTAATATAGTTTTTAGACCATATAATATATGGTAAACGTATATCCATATTGTAACGACTCCCAAAACCATGAGAATAAGATAAAAATGGAGGTTGCACCATGCGGAGGCCATTTGGGATTTTAAATGCCAAATTTCCTCTTCATCTTTTAATGCTTTATGATAAGCTACAAATTATTCACTTTCTTCCTTAAGCTATTCATTTGTCATAGAGCCATCCTCTATCTTGGGTTGTACAATTTCCATTCTCATTTTATATGCTTGTATCATTGATTGTCTCTATATTTCTTGTTCTTGAACCCACTTTTTTAATGCATTTTTTAAACAATTACTCTTATGTTCCCATATTTCTATTGCCCTTTCCATGACCCATTCACTCCATAATTCCTTTATTGGATCGCTGAAACCCATCGTTATTTCCCATATTAGACAATAACGGAAGGGAAGGGGCCCAAAATTAATATTTTCAGTGATTTCAAGAATAAATGGTTTATGATCCAAACTATTCCAAGAAATGATTCAAGAACATACCAACATATTTTGAGACAAGAATGAGTTTTCTATTAAGAATCTATCTAAATGAGTAGCAATATGGCCCAGTACAAATCATTTATTGCTCCAAGTAATTTTTTTGGAGGAAGGCTTTATGTCTAGCAAATTTGATTTTTGGATGAGATCTTCCAAATTTCCTTGAAATTAATCTCTAATTTGAGATCCTCCTTTATTTTCCCATTGATGTAGAGTTGTATTAAAATATCCTCCAAATATGCAATTAGAGCCAATAATGTAATCATCAAGAGCCAACAAAAAATCCCAACGTTCTTGTTTCAACTCTCGAAATTGTACTTCTATATATATCTATTAACAAAAGGGCATACCTAATTTAAGGGGATATGAAGAAGTATAGTAGCCAACCAATGAGTGGATGAATGATGATCAATCAGATTGAGTGATGATCGATCCCATAGGGTAGACACACCACTTGAGGCTCCTCTTGAACTAATAGAAAAATCCCCTTACCATTTCAGATCTTATGTTACTTTTGAAGGATTTATTGATCCCCATTTTTGTCTCTTGGAGCAGGAGACCTAAGGGCCATTCTTTCTTGATTAATGACTTCACCTCCTCCATTTTTTTTAACCTAATCCCTTGTAATTATAGGAGAGAACCTTCATTACTTATTGCTTGTATGAATTTCCCCTTGCTGAGGGGTAGAGTTTCCACCTTTGGATTGGCTTCCTTTGAGTTTTGGATCTAGTATCGACTAACTGCCGAGTTCATTCTCTTTTTATGTTTTCTTCAATATGACCTCTTTGTTAGTCTTTTGAGCTTCATTTCATTAGAGCCTCTCTAATTCTTTTACCTTCTCAACCTCCGATTTCTCATTTGTCAAAGTCAAAAAATATGGTTTCATCCTGGTTGTTTTAGGGGAGAAGAATTCTTCCTCCTTCGTAGAAGACTCCATGATCTATTTTACCGACACCAAATCTTCTTCTAACAGTGGCATATTTTCATTAGTTCTTTCTAGATCTAGATCTGATATTGATTTTTGATCTTTCTCTTGCGAGGAGGGTTTTATTTATGGAATTTCCCTTCCTCATTCACTGTATTGATTGCCTCATAGTGGTTACTATTCTCTTTCTTCCCATTGTTGGTTCCTTCTTTGCTTCTAATATTGGTTTTTTTCTAGGAGGATGGTCATTTTCCTTTATTCCTAGTTTGATCTGGTTGCCTTGGCTGATTGTTTTGTTGGTTTAGTTACCTCTTCTCCTTTTTTGTTGTTTCCATTATTCTCCTTCCTCCCCTTGTTTTTGTTTCTCCTCTATTTATTTTTGTAGCTTCTTACAAAGTGGCCATATTCATGGCATGATTTGCAATTGAATGGAAGTTAGTTGTAGTATACCTCTTGGATATGGGACCAACTATCCAAAATAAGATTTTTGGCTATTGAAAGTCCTTATCTAGATCCACTTCCACACAAATCTTTGTGTAGGAGAAAATCCCTCTTGTGGTTAGACACGATCAATATATTGTCCAAGGTAATTGCTAATACTTATGAAAGTGGTAACATTCCAACAATGTAATGGAAAAAACGGGATTTTTACTTATACAAGGATTGCAGATGGAACATCACTTTCTAGGTTCAAGTATGGACTTCATTGATCCAGATATAACCCTTAAGCCCCATGAAATAATTCCCACTTCTAAAGTTGGGGTCTCAATCTGCCTTGTTTTCGAAGAAGAAAGTAAACAACCCTTTTCCACAGAAGGTCAAAGAGATGGAATCTTGATCATGGTTTCCAATTTTTTTCCTCCCACAACCTCACAGAATATTCTAAGGGCCAGATTTCCATGAATTGGCCGACCAGGCTATGCTTGACCCATTGCAGTGCTCAATTTCTCGATTGAGGCACAAATACCACCAAATTTGGGATTTCCTCCAATTTCTTAACAAAACGACAAGGATTTTCCTTCTGAAACATCGACTGATTCACAACTAACAAGTTAAAAACATTTTATTCAGAGAAAGTAGAGGGAGTGGAGCACAACCCCCTGTGCACCCTCCCTAGGCCCCCCTTATGAACTAGTCAAACCGTTGAAAATACCAACACATAAAAAACATCTAGAGCTGTAGAGCCTCACCTTCATAACCACTTCTTAAAAAAGTAGATAATTTTCCATAAATTATAATATTTACATCCCACTATTTGTCAAATGTTATTATTAAATTAATAAACTCCTTACCTTTGTTTGTTGAATTTTTTTATTAGTCAATGCCCCTTCGGGATTGCAAGGACTATTGTAATCGTTTCTTAACATTTTCATTAGTCCTTGCACAGAAACCAAGTTAATTACTCCAATTTAACCCAACGTTTTTAATTTATATTTTATAAATCACCTTTAAACACCTTTCCATAAACTTGTGAACTTCGTCAAACAATTATTTCGACCAATCCACAATTTAGAGATCTTATTTGTCCTCATATCGAGGTAAGATGTACTAAAAGTTAGGATAAATGTCAATTGCTCTTTAGAGTGAGTTTTAGTCTTATTTAACTAATGCTAACATTAGTTTGGAAGGAATTTCATGTTTAGGAATTAAGATCATATCTTTTATGTTTATGTTACAAGGTTGGAAAGGTTTCCGAGAATGGTAGTACCCACTTGTCTTCACTTCATGTGGTCTTTACCACGAAACCCTATATCGCAGTCTGCTAGGAGCACAACTTTATTAGTTTTTTGTAGATTTTACAAACAAAAAATTGCTTGAATGCTAGATGTTTTTATTCTCATGGAAGGATGCTCGATCCACACTATAGATACTTTACATGACCTCTACTGTAGATACTTTTCATGTTTCATTCTGTTGCAATGGAAAAATCTCTAAAATTTTTGGTCCAATCAATGTGATAACTTTATTACCAAGATTATGTTGTTTGAAATTAAAGCATAATGAGAATATCTACCAGCATGGGTAAGAAAAATATTATGTAATGTTAGTATGAAGAAATGTAGAAGCTCACACTCTATTGCTAACCTTAGAATGTAACAACAATGAGAGCTTAACTCATATAACATGAAGGTAAGGGCTTACATATATGCATTGTATAAGTGGTGTTACCATATATGCACATTCTATCGGTGATATTCCATCATTTCCCTAATATGAGACTTAGTATATGCATGTTATATCGATGATGCTCTGTCATTTCCTTAATCTGGGACTTAGTCAATCAGATTTTCAAATTGATCTACTGCTCCAACTGATAGCTCCACATCTATCCCTTTAACTGGCTATGTCTCTCTCGCATATATAGATGCTATTTACTATTTTCCTGTAATTGGGTCAACTAATTATTGAGCTGGATATTCAACTTGAATTGCTAGGGCATGTTAATCCCTCACTTCATTACAGTAAACCTCTTACCCCTATATAGGCCTTATCGGTGCATGCATTTGAGAAGGTTGACCCAACTTGAATTGCTAGGGCTTGTTAAGCCCTCACTTCCCAAAGTGACGTCCTCTTCATCCCAGGGCTCAGTAAGAGGGATGTAATATTTCTTAAACCACTCATCTTCATAAATTTATGCTATTGTCATCCTCTGCAATAAGAAGAAACATTTGATTTTACCACAAATTCTGGAGTATGAATAAGTCACAAAGACTTGAAGTCCAAATATTGCAATATGGTGTTATAGAGGATTTATAACTTACACTGTTTTGTCTAGGATTTAATATCTTTGCGATTAGATCCTTGGCCCCATAAGAGAACTATGATGGGAAGGAATACTCCTCTCTACAAATATATGAAGTAAGACAAAGTCTGCCATCAACCATCAAAATTTTCTTGTTCATAAAATTTGATTAACTAAAAAAGAAGTATGGATTTACTTCTGCATCAATATCCGAGACTTAGATATGTGAACCTAAGACTAGTCTCCCCTTATGGGCACCCATAATTTCCATGGTAATTTATTTTAGTACACATTTTCCAAATTTTATGAAAAGTGACTATAAAAATTGGTCCACATAACATTGTTTGTTGGAGTAGCCATGGATTTAGAAAGTGGTAGTGATTATACCTTACGATATTGGTCGATAAGATTAGAATCTTCAAAGGGAGAGAATATTTCTATTAATTAAAAAAAATGACCCCACAAGGGCAAATGTTTGTGGCCACTCCATAGTAATTCTAGCTAACAATTACTTGCAAACCATAGCAATATAATGTAATTCTCGTATATAATGAAAGGCCTATAATGTAATTCTCATATAGTTTGTAAGGAATTCAAAGGAAGGATTTAATTTGTATACCCTGATGCGATATAATTTGGGGAACCACAAGTTGTAGAAAGTATAGTATCTTTCTGCACAAAATGTGTTTAGACACATTATTAGGATCTGGAGACAAGTTAAATAAGAAAAAGTGAAATTTGATTATAGTTTTAAACCACGACCCTACTCCAGTTCTATCCAAGGATCCCCGATGTTGCTCCACTTCTTCCCAAGGATTCCTGCATTGGTGGTGGTGGTGGCTGACAACATAAGATTTGCAGATAGAGATCATGAATATCCTCATCTAGTTCTAAAGCGAGTTCCATTTCATGAGCGAGATCCTAAGAGCTAGATGAAGAATTTGATGTTTGAGCCGAAGATCCAGAGCGAACAACAATAGTTTTAGCAATAACTTAAGAAACAAAAATTTCGAGCACAATTATTCAAAACACAATCATTTGGTGTGCAACAGGGGAACTTGGTTGCATGCGAGGTTTAGTTAGCAGTTCACTTTAGTTTTTGTTTTATTTAACTTTATTTTTTAGTTATTGTATTTTTATTTTTATTTTTCATTAAAGTTTTTATTTTTAATTTAACTATGTTAAGAAAAACACCTAATAGATGGCCCTTCCATGTAGAGACGGGTCTACCTCACCCTCTCGCCAATAAAATAAATTTTAATTAACGAGTTCCCCATCATTGTTCAGTCCATTATTTCATTTTCTCTGTTCAGTCCACTATGTTGGAGGATGTAGATAAGTTACCGAAAGTTTTTGCTGTAAATAATTTTATAAGTATAATTTGCATCAACCATCATGCCCTAACATTAGAATTCACCTTGCTGAACAAATTTCTGCATTACCTAGGTAAAATTCACAACAAACTCCCTTGCCCTGGAAATCCAAGTTGCAATTCCAAAAGATTTTATTCGAGAGAGTGCTTATTTGACACATCCAATTTTCAACATGTAAGAATTAGTACTTGTTGACACTACGATCAAAACCCTCCAAATTTTTTCCTACACATGAATTTTGGAGCCTACTGAGGATCTAACAATTTTTTGTTCCATAGTCGCTTCATGATTGATTAATGTTATGCTAAGAGTTTAAGTCCCCTTCTTGGTTTCTAAGTGTCTCAGAGTCACTTTCTCACACATGTTCTGTGTGTAATAAGCTCATGGGTGCATTAATTTACGCAAACTTGAACAAGCATAACACATTCCATTAATATAGTGCCTGTGCAATGTCAAACCTATGTCAACAGCCAGTGCACACTTTCAATTGGCGGTCTCTCACTTTTGGTTGCAAATGTACTTCTATTTTGGTGAGTTTTTCTAACTATCTCTTTTACACACCTTAGCTTTCGTAAGTGTTGATTTCATGTTTATGACTATCGATTTTCATTGCCTTCACTTTAATAAGTTTCGTTTTCATATTATCTTCACTATAGCATGTGTCACTTTTAATGTCGTTCGCATTTTGCAAGTGTCATTTGCACTTTTATCTTACTGTCACAAATGTCATATTTCGGGCATGGTAAATGTTGCACACTATAAAATCAGAGTTGTGGTTCATTGTGAGAGGAAAATTTGGTACCAATGGGACCTATTTATTATATAGTCATGTACTAGACCCATTCCCAAAGTGTATCTCAAGTATCACACCTAGTTGAAGGGAGTCAATTGTACATTCTTAAAGGGTAGTTTTGATGCATTCTCCTACACTACTATGTCCTATCCATCCTAAGGAAATACATCATACATATTCCCCAAGTCTTGAGCATTGTTGTAAAAGTGTCATCACTATCATTGTAAAGTGTACCTTGAGTGTCACACTTGGAGGAGGTTGTTGTATTACCGTCTCATTGAGGGATCATGCTGTTCTTGTGTACTGAGTGTTCAATGTTGTGTCATAAATTGTTTTGAGTATGTGTGATCATTCATAAGTTCAATCATGGTGTCAAGTATACCTCAATGATCCCACACTTAGCCAAATCCTGAAAAGCTTTCTACTCGACCAATTGACCCAACTCAACCTCCTTGAATTGCGCATTGCATAGTTTCTAGGTTCAAGCTTCAACCACACCACGTGCATCGCATGCAAGTCATGTGTACACATGTCGCAGGCATCATAGCTAAACCTGAAACTCAATAACCAAATTCGCTGAACATCGAGTCTACCAGCATCGAGTCTGCGTCCTCTGTATCAAGTTCTTCTTTCATCTCCAGGGAGAAAGATCTCTCCTCGAGAAGTTTGAAGGCAGGTGGATAGATCGATCACAGCAGCAGCAGGTAAGTTCCAGAGCTTTAGATGAAAAGCAGCATCAGGTTCCACTGGGTGTGAACGAGAACAGATTGATTCGAGAACCCAGAAAGGAGGCACGCCCAGTGTGAAAAAGGAGGGTAAGGTTCACCGACGTTTTTTTCTTAATACTAGATAATAAAATTAGATAAAGGCTCTCTACAGTGGAGTGTTGTGATCAATCAAGGTGACCTCGTCGATGGCTTTTATCCATTGCTAGCCTTCTGAAAATCTTGTTCTGTTTCCTAATCATCTGGATAGTTGCACTGTACTCCCCTTGTCTGCGTTCAGACTTCTCAGATAAGATGTTAGGAGGCCCTATATGCACAGAGACCATTGCGTTTTCTACTTGATCTGACCCTAACTTCTTCTCTGCACTCTGTTCTTCTCAGGGGAGCTGAGACTTAGCAGCAGTAGCAGCAGTGACAGTCTCTCAAAGGCGTTCCTGCAGCTGTTGGATACAAATACGAATCTGATCATTAGTATGAACATGTCTGGCAGCATGACAAGGCACTTGATGACTGAAAGAATTCAACATTAATGATCAGAATGATAAAGAAGGCACTTGGCAATGATTATCAGAGTCATGAGAAGCACAATAAGGATTTTCCAAATCCATTCCTAATATTAACGCCATTTCGTCATCAATTACCATTGCAATTTCTTCTGGACCTAACCTAAACTTTTCTTTCCACTCTGTTCTTATTTTGGGGGAGTTGATACTGAGCAGCAATGGCAGTTCATCTCTCAGGGGCTGTGAGTCGCAGTACCCTTTAGGAGTTGCTGTAACTGATGGGAAAAAACACGATTCTGCCAAACAGTCTGGCATTTCAGGTGCAGATGCAGCAAGTTCCAGAAGCAGGAGCAAGGCCACCACCTGGGACAGAAAATTGGAAGTATTCAGATAATTTTGTATTCAAGATTACTTATTTTGGTGAAATTGCTTACAGAAAACAGTTTCAAAAATGTTGAGTCTAGATTTTGAAATTTGAATGAGATTTTATGATTAAGAATGAATAATCAAAATTTAAATATGTCAATCTTCAATATGTATGTAGATTTTGAAAATTGTAGAAGATTTTATTATTCAGAAACGGATCATCGAAAGTTTAACTGCATGCATTACATGTGTCGGCTGGAGCATGATGACCCATTACACGTGTAGGCTGGAGCATGATGACCCACGTCATTTTCCCCCTACACACGAAACTACCTCCTGCCTCCACGTTTTCATTTGCATGTAAGCTGTTATATTATTCTGTGTGTTCCTCTTGTAAAGATTGGGTAACATCAAATTGCCCTATGGTATATCTGTTTGTAATGAATTTGTAATTTGAACCTTCAGTGGGGTTGATAAAATCCATTGGATTGCTTGCTTCCTGTGAACAGAAAGCCAAGGTCTAGATGCTGCAGCTCCTATCTGTGGCTTGCTTGTCTCTGGCTGCTAAAATGGAGGAAACCCAAGTTGCTTTACTCTTGGACTTGCAGGCTGAAGCGCACGACTTCCTCTTCGAGCCGCGTACTATCCAAAGAATGGAGCTTCTGGTTCTGAGCACTCTGGAATGGCGGATGCTCTCTGTTACACCGTTTTCGTTTGTCGATTACTTCTTGCAGGGTGGAGGGGGCAGGAAGCCACCGCCGAGAGCTATGGTGGCGCGAGCCAATGCGCTCATATTCAACACACACACAGGTATCATAACATTTATAAAATAACAGATAACAATTGTAATACATAGATGGTTCATAATTTGACACTTTGCTAATCTGGAAGCTAGTTTGATGGTAACATTGCCCTTGTATACCATCCTTTCTCTCTTTGATAGTGACATTGCCATTATTAAGAGCTTTGACACTTTGGTAATCTGGATGCTAGTTTTTCAATTTTAGCACATTGGCATTGGCATTGTCATCGCCATTGCCATTAACAGCTTTGATGCTTTTGCCATTTTGAAATCTGGATTTGACTTGTGATATAGCATTTTTCCTTGCACTTGTATTAACATTGCCAATCACCAATTACATGGCTAAACCTTAACAGCATTGATGCATTTTTCAATCCAAACCCTGACTTTAGGGTGTAAGTTATGGCAGTAGAAGACAAACCGCCTCGAGTTGTTTCTGGTTCGTCTTCTAATTCCAATTCGGCAAGAAGTCTGTTATGACTTCTACCCGATGGCAGAGCGCAATCTTTCGCTCCATTGCCAGATCTTTACCTGAAAGCTGAAGGAAGGGCGTTAGCATAGATGAATTCTACCTGAAAGTTGAGCAGAATTGTTTGCCCTGTCATCAAACCAGAATCTACCTATTATTGTTTCATTAAAATAGCAATTAATTTAAACTTTATCATGACCTGAAAATTAACAGAACATGAAAGAAAGAGGAACGAAAGCCATACTCTTTAACATAGCATAAAATAAAAAGGATCGGTATATTTAGCAGAGCTGACTTTTACCTGACGGCAGAGCGGAATCATTTGCTCCATGGTCAGATCTTTACCTGAAAGTTGAAGGAAGGGCGTTAGGATAGATGAATTCTACCTGAAAGCTGAGCGGAATTGTTTTTTTTAGGGCATTAGGATAGATGAAAAAAAAAATACCCACTCACATTAACTCTTCCCCAAAATAGAACTGGACACAACTAAAAAATCCTTTGTCACATAAATATGTTAAAATGAGAGTACTGTTACTCACATTAATGCTTCTTCCCTATATACCAAACTGGCTAAAGATCAAGAAGCCGACGCCCTATCAAGCAAGCGACTTTAAACAAGCACAGCACTTTATTTTGTTTCTGCAAAATGGAAAGCTAAATATAAGAATCTGGGTACAGTATCCAGCATAGATATTATTAAGGTTACATCAATCCTGCTCAGCTATATGATGCAAAAAAATATTGCATAATGCTAATTCGCTATGAACAAGATAATACCTTTCAACGTTGCATTTGTGCAGGAGTTGAAGATCAGGATGTAGACATGGCTGCAAGGGTTTTCATCGACAGGTTTCACAAGGACATACAATTGCAGAGAACGTCGTCTGAAGCTCGATATTATGACTACCTGGAAAGGTCTACATGAATAATTTACAGTCGGTTCCACCAGATTCCTACCGCAGGTAATTACTTGAAGCAATACATATGGCCAAGCCAAACAACTCATTTTAAGGCAGGCAAGTAAAGTCGGTTGCTTTCATGCAAATTACAATTTTGACACGGCACGGCAAGGATTGTTTGACACGGCAGGGCAATTTCGACACGGCAAGGATTGTTTGCCGTGGGCAGCAACCATGGTTTGACATAGCACAAATGATACGCCATAAGTATTGTTAACATTAAATGTTAGGAGATTAATGCACATAGCATTAGTTCATGAAGCTGTGAAATTGTTCAAATCACTTGTACTTCTGCCAATTTTACCCTAACTTTTCAGCATGTATACCTCGTTTTGAGGCCAAATAAGATGAAGATTTGTTTGATTGGTTAAAAGCATAAGAAACTATAAAATATTGTATTGGTTTCTGTGTCCTTTTAAGAAACTTTGTTTTAAGTTAAAATACGGTTGTTGATTATCACATCAAAGTAATGCTATCTAATCGAATCGATTACTATAGTCCCTGCAGCCCGGAAGGGGCAGGGACTAAAAAACCATAAAACTAGAAAACGTGTGACTTACTAAGTTACTTAAAACGTTGAGGTGACGACATTCGATTTGGTTGATTAGGCAAATGCATTTCAGAACTGTGTGGAGGTATTGGAAAAATCCACTATCTATAGTTGTAGATGCATTTAAATCACGCGATCTGTTCAACTTGGAGTGAGATAACAATTAAACCAAAAAAAATGATTTAACTAAAGAAATGTTTCATTTTAATTTGGAGGATGTGGTTTAACTGTTAGGTGATGAGGTTTAATTTTCATAAGTTTAAAGGTCTAATTTCTATATAAACCTAAAAACTGCTCTAAACAAGATTTCTTCAGATAAAAAGAACAAATATTTCACCCTCCCAGCTACTCGCGCAAGTCACACTCCAATTTTAGTTTAAGACCTCTCTTTTAATGGCTACGTAAGAATATTTTTGGAGAGTTGACTCAAATGACCGTTTCATCAAGTGAAGTTTAAGGTTCATTTCAGCTTGCACTAATTGCAGCCCTCGATTGACTAGACCCTTACAAAGTAACTCCACATACTTATCATGTCTCGTTAGTGTGTAGTTTGTTTTCCAACAGAAAGAAGTAAAAAAAAAAAAAAAACGTTTCTATTATTGGAAGTAAGAGAAATACATTGTTATTTGGATATGGGGATCCAATTTTACTCAATACATTTGTGTTCTATAGACTCTCCTTGTGTTACATAAAGTAGAGAATGTGTGTTACATAAAGTAGAGAATCTATATCCTCAGTGTGTGTTTATA
>APFE031740428.1:56106-78673 GCA_000404065.3 Pinus taeda | reverse complement strand
AAGGAGGTATTTTCATTTGTATCATCCAAGAATTGTTCATTTGTGTAATGTAAAGGAGGTTGCCCCCTCGAAGAGGCTGAATTATAAGGCATTTATCTATCTTTTCTATCTTTTTGTGAGCTGGTTTCATAACAATTTGGAGAAAATTTTGTGTTTTGGTCCAAATTGTTCCAGACTTGTAATTTTTTGCCAATTTTATGTTTAGGAGGGCAACGAGCTCATGTTGCGCTTCTTCCTCAAGTCTCCAAATGATGGAAACTCAAAATTTTTGGAAATATTATGACCCCCTCTCAAAACTAATTTTCCCACTTTCCTAGTTTGGTGCTCAGTTTTTGAGAAATTTGCAAAAAAGAGGCCAACAATCTCTTACCTGCCCCTCTTTTTCCATTTCGATGCGCACCTGGAGACACCTTGGGAGAATGGCCATATCTCAGCTAAAAATGGGTCATTTTGAGTGAACAAATACTCCAAAGACATATAAAATCTCCCATATTTCCTGAAAAATTTTCAGATCTGGATTCAGAAAGGCACTCTAAAATGGCCTCCAACAACTCGTTGCACACCTGGAAATTTATGAGATTTTTGTAAAATTTTCACTGTGTAATTTTTTGTAATTCCTAGTTTGAATTTGGTAAAAGTCAAAAGGGTGAAGTAGATGAATGTGAGGGGTAAAAGTAAATGTAAATGATGGGAGGTTAGTCTTTGTAAGCTGTTTTGATGTAAATTTGACCTCATTTATGAGAGAGTTTGGAGTCAAAGTTAATTGCAGAAGTTGTTTTTAACTCCCCTAGAATACTTTACATTCCAGTGATCTCTTCATTGTGATTTCATAGAGGTAGCCCTCTCTGGTTTGGTAGGGCTAGCTACCAAACCAAAATCTTGGTCTGTGGTTACCTCCGTCGATCTCCTCATCAGCTTGGGAGATTGTGGAGGATAACAGAGGGCATGACAACTAGGGAGTGCCCAAGGTGTTCTAGTGAATGTAAGGCCCCCAAGTAATGGAAAAATGTAATGCTAGTTGTGAGGTCATGACTGCTAAGGTGTGTTAGGGAACAATAGGGCATGCTAACATGTGCCAGATGGTACGAAGACATGTCAAACAAACTAAGATGTGCCAAGTGCTAAGGCATGCCAAGATCTACAAGGGTGTGACAATGCATGCCAAGGACTGTCAAGGCAAAATATGGGAGGAAAATTTTAAAATACAAGGAAATGAACACATAATAGGGTTAATAAGTCATCAATTTACCTTTTCCATGAGGGGCATGATAGGCACACCAACACTAGGTGCCAATACGTTCCAAGTGCCAAGTGTCAATGCATTCTAAGTGCAAAATCTTCCTTCGTTTCTTCTCATCTAGTTTCCAATAATTGATCTCTAATAACTTTAATATTAAACCATGCCAAAGCATACCAAGTCATCTCAATGCATGCCAAACATGCTAAGACTTTCCAAGTGACAACATGTGCAAAGTGCCAATGTGTGTTAAGGAGTGTGATGCATGCTATGCAGTGGCAGAGCATATCGAAGAGTGCTAAGGTGTGCTAGAGAGTGCCAATGCATGTTGAGGAGTGTCAGGGAGTACTAGGATAACACAAGGGAGAAATAGGTCAAAATGCATGGAAGTGAATGAATATGAAGGTGTGTTGGGGAGTGTTAATGAGTGTTAGCTATCATGGCAAGGAGGGAGTGATAAAGTATGCTAAGCATGGGTAAGGCATGCCGGGGAATAAAAGGGAATGTCAAGAAGTGATAGTGTGCTAGGTAGTTTTGGGGTGTGCTAACATGTGCCAAGGCATGCCAAATGCTAAGACATGCTAGGATGTGCAGGGTACCAAAGTATGCCAATATGTGTCAAGGAGTTTCAAGGAAACAAAAGGAATAACCAAGCTAGAATGAAAGGAAATGAACACATAAGAGGGTTAATAATTCGAGACTTTATCTTTTTCAAAAGGGGCATGTTAGGCACACTAATAATATGTTCCAATACATGCCAAATTCCAATGTGTGCGAAGTGCTAATGTTTGTCAATGCAATATTATGCCAAGGTGTTCCAAGGCATGCTAGGGACTACAGGGCATGCCGACACATGATAGGGGAGTGCTATGCTATGCTAAGGAATGCCAACATGTGCTTAGGCATCCTACTCATGGCAAGATGTTCTAGGTACAAACATGTTCCAGGTACAAAGATGTTTCAAGACATGCGAGGTGCCAAGGAATGTTAGTGTACTATTCCAAAGCATGTTAAGGTGTGCCATGAGTGTTGAGTTCTAGGTCTATCTCATTAATAGAATTGACAGGGCTTGATTATGTATTAAATAATATAATTCCTACACACATTAGTGGAACTTTATTTAAAGGAAATTTGCTAGATAATAAACCTAATCGAGATGAATCATATGTTGACTATTGGAAAACTATATTCTTATGACTTGAGGGAAATGATACACACTAATTACTTCTTAACAAATTGGCTGACTATTATAACCACTATGTCCTTGGACACATAATGAAAAAGACTCCACAACAATGGTCTTAAATCATTATCTTTGACAAAAAATATAGTAACAGGTACATAGCGTCATCAAAAACTCATTGGAATGATCAATGATGACAGAAATTTCTTTACTGTCACCAAAAGTAACCAAAAAGAGCATTGGTGAGTGTCAATATAAGATTGTTACCAGAAGTGTCACCAAAGAGAGAATTAGTGATGGGCCTTTAACGACCCTCACCAAAAGTGTCACCAAAGAGAGAATTAGTGACGAGCCTTTAACGACCCTCACAAAAAGTGTCATTGAAAATGGCTTTGGTGACAAACCTTAAAGGACCATCATTATATACACCTACAACAATGCTTTTTAAAGACCATCAACATATGCAACATTGGAAACGGACCTT
Organism: Pinus taeda; assembly: GCA_000404065.3. Classification (NCBI taxonomy): domain Eukaryota; kingdom Viridiplantae; phylum Streptophyta; class Pinopsida; order Pinales; family Pinaceae; genus Pinus; species Pinus taeda. The sequence goes on along the minus strand of APFE031740428.1, from coordinate 75,769 downwards.
AAAGGTCCATCACAGGTATGAAGCATCATCAAAAGCTCATTGGAATGATCAATGATGATGAACATTTATTGACCGTCACCAAAATTAACCAAAAAGATCATTGGTGACAGTCAATAAAAGATCGTCACTAGGAGTGTCACCAAAGAGAGAATTAGTGATGGGCCTTTAATGGCCCTCACCAAAAGTGTCATCAAAGAGAGAATTAGCGACGGGCCTTTAACGACCCTCACAAAAAGTGTCATTGAAAATGGCTTTGGTGACAAACCTTAAAGGACCATCACTATATACACTTACAACAACGCTTTTTTAAAGACCACCACCATATGCAACATTGGTGACGAACATTAAAGGTTTGTCACAAGCATGACCCTCACCAATGACCTTTTTTCTTGTAGTGTGTGTAGGATTGATCTAACGATCATCTGATTCCGACATGTATTCATGGAGATGTGAATTTATTTTTATTTCGTGACAATTTGTCAAGGTCAGCCGGCAAGTTAAGTTGTGTTTCACACTCCCAACTAACCTCAACGTTGCATATAAAAGGAGGAGACATTATGTCTCATTTCACTCACTTTCATCCTCACATCTCTTCTCTCTCCTTGTCTCTTAGGTATACTAAGGAGAAAGAAGACCCTCTCACACGTGGGAAAAGAGGACACAATTAGGGCAGTGAGGATGTAGGAAGGTACATCCATCTTGTTTGGGGTGATTTAGGCCTGCTTTGACTATCGTCTTACCTTCTTTGACTATGGCTTTGCATGGGTAGCCACTCCTAGGCTAGATGAAGTGTTGTGTTGACTTTTGGAGAGCTGATTTGGGCTAGCATTGACTAGTTAGAGCTGGCTGCAATTTGTTGTAGCATTCATTGCTAATTTGACCATCTATCTTTGACTATTTTGGGATGCACATATTTGTTGTTGGAGGCTGAGTTATCCTAGGATATCTTAAGGTCATTGGTGAGATGTTTGACTAGCTTTGACCTTGCTGATTTGATTTATGTTGCTGCTTTTATAAATCATAGATTTCTGATATTGTGCTATCTCTCTCTCTGCACTAAATTATTGAAGAATATAGAAGAATTGATCAAAGGGTTTCCCCGCATTGGGGTTTTTCCCTAGCTAACCGCCACATCTTGTGTCTCTTTTCTTGGATTGTCTTATGTCGATTTTATTTATGTTCTATTGGTGTTTTACTTATATGTTAATGTGATTACTATACTGAGAATTGAAGTAAATTGCTCTAAGCATAGAACATGCCATAATTTAACATGAATCCCATGACCTTCACACTTCGCTCCCTCCAAACACAGATAATTTACAAATATAAAAAAAATAATCACAAATTTACCTAGGGGACCCTATCCCAATAGGCCCCCAACACAATTTGGTGATTCATCCTCAAGTCACTCTGCTGGCGGCACCTCACTCTTCTTCTGCAGCTCACTGAACTTGATCTTCAAAACCTGTAGATCTACGATTCCCTGCATGGAATCTTGTTGCACTTCTTCAACCAAGTTTTCAGTAGTTGTGCCTTCAACTACAAGGCCCATGGTCCTTTGAGTCTGTTGCATCCATTTGATCTTACTCTACACAGATAGATTCAACTGGATGGCCTCATATTCACATGGCTGCATCCTTGAAGAGATGATTGTTTTCTTGCGGTGCAGCTCATTGATCTCACTTTGAATTAACTTTCCTTCATGCAGTTTGGTGAACCTTTTCACTAGTGATAAGGTCTATGCCATTGACCTGATTTTGTCGAATTTCCTTTGGTTCTCGCTGATGTCTATGGCAATCTTTTGCAGAGTGGGATCCTCCTATAGCAAGGTCCACAATTCCATAACTTGTTGAAATAGCTCAATGCATCCCTTGACTACACCTTCCAAGGATTCCATGGTTGCTTTGATAGCAACTCAACGCTGCTCTCAAACTTTTGGAGGAGTCGTGGGCTGCTGTTTAAGTTGTAATTCTAATATCTGTAGCTCCAACTCAAACTAGACTCATTCGATTTCATCCTTGGACACCTTCACTACAACGACTAGTTTCTGAATATTTTTCATTGAGGCCGCTTCTGTTGGGATCTTGAGCTCTGGTAGCTCAATGCATGATTGTACAAGGATGACTTTCAATTGTTGACTCTGCATTGTGATCTCCTCTTTGTCTTTAATCACCTGCGCCTTCTCCTCGAAAATCTAATGATTTTTTGCCTTGAATTCACTAATTATCAACAGTGTGTATTGCTCCCAAACCCTCAATTCATCAGAAACCCCTTAGCGTAGTTCATGCAAGGTCTGGATGGGGAGTGTTGCAAGATTGAAGCTCAAGTTCTTCATCTGCATCAGTTGGGCCCTTTCTTCCTTTGTCTCAGTGCGCAGGGATCCTTCTCGTAATTGAATGGCGTGGAGATCCATAGTCATCTATGTATCTAGAACTGAATCACTCTCTTGACTCAGGCTCGCTTGCTTCTTGCTCGCCTATCCCACACTCACTTGTACCCTACCTATTTGGACCTACAACTCATGCAGGTCTTGCTAAACCTTTCCCAACGCTTGCTAGTACTGTTCCTCAAAGTGGCCCCGAAGCTCTAAGGTTGTGTCACGGACCACATCACTGATTTTATCTAAGTCTGAATCAATGAGGACCAAAGCTGTCACGCCTACTATTTTTTCAAACTTTTGCTTCTTACACTGCCCTGTGGTAGTCCTCTTCTTCTGCTTTTTGACAACGAATAGGAGTCCCAACTCTGTGCCCCCTTATTTTTCCGCCTTGGTCTCTTCCTCCTCCTACATTTTTTCGGGGTCTGACTCTTCAACCTCAATCGTATTTTTGGTTTGCTTGGCTTCTCTTTCCTTGGTCGTTGCTTCAACAGCTTCCCTTGCCACAACTGCTTTTTTCCTGCGTAGCCTTTTCTCAGGAAGCTTTATGAGCCTCCTCCTTCTTTTTTGTTGCCACGGTCTATGTTGCTGACCCTTCAACAGTTGTGCTAGTACCCGCATTGGCATTCGAAGGGGTGAGCCACAAGAATAATTTTAAGGATAAATATTTATCTTAAATTTTAGAAACCTTGGCGAATCTCACTACTCGTCCATATGCAAATTATAAAATATTTGATTATATCTTTGTAGAACATTCAAATTTATAATGGTTTTATATACAATATCTATATAATTTTGGTGAATTTTCATCTAAAATAATTTTTTACTAAAAAATTTGGGCAAATCATTTCTAGAAAAATTGGAAATTTGCGAATCTTTTTTTTTGGAAAAATAGTAGACAATTAGCCCACCTACAAATATTAGCCCCTAAAATTTTCCATGGTGAGTCAATCACTTGGCCACTTGCTAATGACCCCTACGATATCTTCTTTGGAAACCAAGTAAGGTAACTTATGCCATATGCCCCGGGCATCCTTCTTCATTCAAATATGCAGATTGTGGAAATATGCCTTGAAGTCTGCAATGTTGGTGTACTGCGCATGCAAATTAGGTGATAGCCTTGGTCACTGGCTAATCACCATTCAGAGGTCCATATTGAGCAATACTCAACATTTTGGTCTCCATGATGCATGTGAGGTATTTAGTAGCCCATAACGCAGCGAACTTCAATGCCTCCAATAGGTCTAAATCCTGCTGAGGAAATTGACTTTCCTTGGGCATCCTCCACACCACTAAATCAATTAAAAGCAACAACCATGTACAACGAAATGTCTTGCCCTCATCTTGGGCCTCCCTGCAATCCTCCAAAAACTCCTTACACAGGTATTGAGCCTAGTTATACTGGACCCCTTGCGCGTAATGCAGCCAATGAAGCAATGGGCACATGTACTTCATTGACGCGACACTTTCTCATGATGTTTCTGGCCAAGATTTGTGCAACGAACTGCACCACACCATCTGATATGGATTGGATAGAGTCTCCATGCAACTTCTTGACCAGACCAAATTTTTCCTTCATCTAGTCCACCAACTTATTTTCCTACGAATTTCCTATGAAAGCCTCCGCAAGGTCCATTCCTTGGGATGGCAAGAACGTGATCTTGTATATCAACATGTTTGTAATTGGGATGGACTCTCCCAACCAGAGACACCCATCGTGAAGTAGCGTCAACAGTTTGCGAACACAAACTGTGTTGATAATGGTGCGGTTGAAGTGCGACACCCACAACATGTTGAGGAGCCCCGTGTCCTTGACTCTAGCCACCCAGTTCATTGGTTCAAGGCGCGTAATGCCCAAATCCTCATAATATAACTTTTTGAGGTACTTGTGCGGCACTAACTGGGGAAATTTCTCATGGTCCCCTAGGTCCCAGTTCTTCATTTTTGAATTTGGTATCTGACCCACCAATGGACCCTCAAACAACATACTCTTCGATAATAAAGGAATAGAGACCATGAAATTGGCAACATCCAGATATTTGAGCACCTTCTTTGTGGATTTTCTAGGTGGTATGTATTTTGGAAGCTGAGTTATAGGTTCCACCTCTTATGCATTAAGCTTCTCTATTCCCCCTCCACAAATTTCTTCCTCATCTAGATCCATTGGCTCTGTCGATTGTTTGGAGTTGTCCATTTTGCCCTTCTGGTGGATTTTTGTGTGGGTTTTCCTCGACGATTTCCACATTGGAACTTGTTAAGGCTTTTTCTGCTTCATAGACACGGGAACAAACTATCCTTGGGATAAATAATCATGGACCTTCCGAGAACATGGCTCCGAAGAGGTCCTCACTAGACGGGAGAAGTATGCTCTATGAGGAACACATGTAAACTGGTACAAATGACAAATCAGGTTCCAATGCTTGTAGTACATAATGTATTATACCATCTATGTGATCATTAGCAGATGTGGAGATGGAACAGGTAGCCACATAATTGACCTGTGGCGGAGAGGATACTGCTTGCAAACAAGAACCAACAGGGGATGATGGTTGCATAGGAGGCACTTGTTTACTAATGAATGACAACTGATCAATGGTCACTATTCTCCCTTCGTGTGGAAAACAAACCACTAGGAAAAGCGAAGAAACAAGAGATCCCATGACATAGACATAGTCGTGTCCAAGGAGAAGATTTAAATCTAAGGGACCTTGGACTACCATCACGTCTATATAGATGGTCTTTCCTCCCAAAGTGATAGGGAACTTTAGAAGGATTCCTAAGGGTTGACTGGTTCCTTTGTTGAAGGCTAACAAATTTTGGGTGACAGGCACAAGGTGTGGGGAACCCAAAAACACAAATTTCATTAAATTTGGAATTAAATGATGAATCTAGAATTTCAAAATAACCAAAAATTTAAATTCTTTTGATGTCATTGTAATAAAAAAATTCCAAATTTAATGAAATATGTGTTCAAAGCTTTCTAAGTAGTATAAGACATGATGCTAATAGATGCTCCTTCATCTAATATGGTGCCATGTACTACCATATTATAGGATTGTACTGTGATTTGGAAATGCACATAAGATGGGAGGTGGAAAGCAATCAATGGACTCCAATCAAGAGAAACGACAGAACTACTTAGTGGGGGTATCATATGATTGCCCCCATGCTCTGCAGGAAAAGGAGAGGGATGCTCCTGAACCACTGGGACGGGAGCGTCACTCTTCGATTCATGAGAATTTGAGGAGACGAGAAGAACATGAACAGTATGATCACTACTCTATTTAGGAATAGAGTGAACAACTGAAGGCAGAGCCAAGTCGACACTCTTTTCGACCAATGGTTAGTCGGGAATAGACACAAGAGAGTCATGCTTAGGAAGAGCAAGATGGGCAAGTGATGAGCCCCAAAATTGGTAACAATTTGGGCTCATTTGGCCTCATTTTCATTGTTCAGCCCTTGTTCAAATCCGTCATTTTCTATAGTTTATGCATTATTTTTATTATGTTTGTGTCTTTGGTACGAATAGGGGAATTTACTTTTCCTAGGTGGTTAACACGTGTCTATTTCAGGTTTTTGACATATATTGGAGCAAAGTCAAAGCAATCATGAGCTATAAGGCAGCCAAGCCTGAAGTTAGGACTTGAAGGAGGGATGCCTACGGCATTCAATGACCCTTCCTCGGGATTTTCACCTTCAACTCCGAGGTCCAAAGACCACCAAGCCGAATCTAGAAGGCAGCCAATCAGCATTTAGAAAGGGACTATTTGACTCATAGTTCGACAGCAGAGTTCCACAGATTGAGGAGGTTAGCTAGGTCCCTCATTATCTATAAATGTTGAGGCCTCAGCCTTCGTGAAAATACTTTTGAACCTATTGTGTACTTGGCACCTCAGTGCTGCAGCAGCTTTATTTTGTTCCTTTGTAGCCATTTTTGTCATAACTGTTATGAAACTTTTTGGATAATGAGAAGCAGTTTGGTTTCCTAGCGAATCTGAGTTTTTCGTAGGAGCCAAAGCTCTCAAGGTTGGGCCCAACCTGAGAGCCTAGGACCTCCTTTCTGTATTATTGTTTTTCCCTTTACGTATCACTGTTTTTTTTTCTCTTTTATGCATTTGAACACATTGTTGTTAAGTAGATTTTGTTATGATGTTGGGATAGGTCACTGTTTATGAATGACTTTGGTTTAGATGTTTTGGTAGGATAATAACAGCAAGATCTCCAAGGAAAAGAGACAACTACACTCCTGGTTTCACCTCGGCCTTATTGGATTTGGGGCTAAAATCGAGGAAACAGTGTTGCCTCACAAAAACACTAGTTTGTTGTTTATGCAATCTTTTAGTGTGCTTGTTTTAGTTGCAGAGATTAGTCATGGGTTTGGACATCTGAAATGTTTCCTTACATAGATGGTGTACAATGTTTTCTTCCCAAATAAAGTTGTTGCTCATTTATGTTGATTGATAGATAGAATAGATTAGTTTAGGATTTGATCATTTGCAGATTTTTGTAGAATTGATCAAGGCCCACCGTGCAGGGCATCCTCTTCCTTCATCCATCCTCCCAAAGCATCATCTAAGCCTCCTGTTCTGTCTCGTAGCTAAGCTTCCCTTCCCCATCTATCCTTTATGTCTACGAAACCTTGCCTTCTTTCTCATCATTGCCGTAGCCATCTTCGAGCCAAGTCAGCCTTCTACACCTCTCCACTGAACCATCCACCAGTCCTTAGGCCATGTTTAGACCCCTATCCTACCTCTAGATCCATCCATGCACCTTCCCTCACTCACCCACCTCCTAAAAACTGACTTCCAAACATCCTGTAAAAGTTCTGAAGTTTCATGTAGAAGTTCTGAAGTTTCCTGTAGAAATTCTGAAGTTTCCTGTAGAACCCCTGCAGACTTCCTGTAGAAGCTTACAAGTGAGATTTCCTGATAGCCAAACCTTGTGAGACTCTGGGGAAGACTGTTAGGGACTCCTTAGACCCTCTCTGAGCCTCTCCAACTATTTCCAATCATTCCACTTCCTTGATCCACTCCTGCACAGTGAAGCACAGTTCAAGCATATGCATGTGAAAATCGACACTTAATCAAGAAAATACAAAAATATACTTTCTAGGGAAAAAGTAGCCTAAGACATGTGCATTTTCCCTTTTTGAAGTCAATGGCATCTCATTCAGCAATTTGTATTCTCATTGTTGCATCAATAGAACTAGCTGGTAGAATTAGGGTTTGTTAGGGTTTGCATTCTTCTTTGGCTTTCAGTTTCTTTCCGCAAGTAGATTAGCTCCCCTTTGAGTTAGGTTTCATCCATCATTTACAAGCTTCTTCTAAGAACTCATAGAAGTTGGCTAAAGCCCTAGCAGACTTGTGCCAGCTGACCAAGTGACAACTGCGACAAGAGCTAGTACTTGTGCATACAGCACCGTCGCTTCCAAGTTTGTTACAAACAACCGGGTTGATAAAAGTAAAGAAGGGAGTCCCAGGAGTTGCAGCATTATCGCTGCAATACTGGAGCCCACCATCTTTTTGGTGCCGTTGCTGGGGAAGCGTCAGAGTGTTGGTGATTGTTGCTATTCTTCTATTTTCTACTACAAACTTCTACTAAGTAGTTTATTTCATTTCCATTCTGCAATTTCATTTCCGCAGAAGTAGAGTAGACATTTCTTGCTTTCCTAGATTAGCCTTCAAATTCTGCAATTTCAATTCTGCAAGCATAGATTAGAATTTCAATTCTGCTTTCATAGATTAGCGTTTCAATTCTGCAAGTGTAAATTACCATTTCGATTCCACATTTTCCTTTCAAGAAGATAGTTAGCTGCAGTTCAACCTATTTTAGTTTTGCAGGTACAAAAGAAAAAATACAAAAAGCAAGAAAAAGTCTTTCCATTTCATGCCTCGTAGGAACAGAGATAAGACCGGCAAAATCTTACCCAACACCCCCACCACATCACTGAGTCAACTTTCTCTTTTCTCTGGTGACAGTGAGCCAGAAGAACCTATAGGTGAACCTCCTGAGATATACGAAGATCCTAGAGCGGAAGAAGAGTTAGAAACCATTCTGTCTGTAGCCATGGCTGAAAACCAAAACGGGAGAAGAGAAGATGAGAGAATAGAGGGTGGCTTTCCCATTCGAGAGACCAATGGAGACATGAAAATGAAAACCATAAGTCCCTCTGCACTACCTCATTTCCATGGTCTGACTTCTGAGGACCCTGATACCTTCTTGTTTGAGTTTGTCGTCCTTTGTCGAACTTATGACTATGCTGAGGATGAGCAAAAGCTGAAACTCTTTCCCTCTACCCTCAAGGATACAACATTACGCTGGTTCATGGGGTTACCTGGAAACAATATCACCACTTGGGCTCAAGTGCAACAAGCCTTCAACACCAAGTACAAAGACTATTGTAGGTCCAAGGAAACTAAGGAGGAAATCTTTCGGATGACCATGGGCAGTGACGAATCTTTGGAAGACTATGAGGAAAGGTTCCAACTCAGTTATAAACGAGCCAGGTGCACACTTGACCCGGAATCTCTGAAGTTGGTTCTGCTCCGAGGAGTCCCTGAAGACCTTTTGGACACCCTTAACCTGCTGGCTGGAGGAGATATCTACCAACTACCTTATGAGGACCTAAAGACCGTGTTTAGAAACCATTCTAGGGCGGCCCGGAAGAAAGGTAGGGGAAGTCATCTCTCAGCTAGAACCTCTCTCTCCAAGCATGAGTTTGCTAACCAGATGGAAGATCTTAAGAGCGAAATGAGACAGAAAATTGCCATGCAACTTGATACCTTCCGAATTCAGCAGAACAAGGAAGAGGCTGAGAGGCCTTGGCCATTTTTTGTCCTAGGTGCACAAGGAAGCACCCCAAGAATGAGTGCCCATTACACTCAGTAGAGGTATGTTTCGTGTGTGAGGAAGACCATCCCACCAACCAATGCCCTACCTTGCCTGGATTTAAAGCCATATACCTAGGGACCGAGGTGGCTACTGAACCTCTCTACTTCCTCAATCAAAGGAGGCCTCATGGACCCAGACCTTATCAGCAGGGAATGTAAGGGTCATCCCAAGCTTACTACCACCCCAACCAATCTACCCATATACCTTCTTGGGGTCCCCCTGCTCATCCTTCCTTGTCCGTACCTCCTCCATGGTATTATCCATCTCCATACCAAACTCAACCTCCCTCTCACTCGTTTCACTCTCATGCCCAGCCACAACCTCAGTGGAATGCACCTCAACCAGGGTGGAGGCCCCAATACAACACTCCTCCCGCCATTCTCCCTCCACCACCAACTCAATCCCAACCATTACCTCCTGCTCCTCCAAGGCAACCCCAGATGCTTGCTCAACTGAACCCGAACCCCAACAACAGACAAGCCCAGCAGGTATATACTGGGGAGACATCATGCCCTACCTATGATGTGGAGATCCAAGAGATCAACCTGTGATTTGGGAAAGTCCTTCCAGAACGCCAACCTCCTCCCTTAGAGGAGGAGGAAGAGAAACAGGAAAGTGAACCCCAAGCCATTCCACCCTTTCCTGAGAGACTCACTGCGACCACATAGCCCAACCCAGAGGAGGACGAGCTTTTGGGAGAACTTAAGCAATTGTGTGTAAAAATTCCACTTCTCCAGGCCATCAAAGATGTACCAATTTACAACAAATTGATTAAAGAGAAGTGTTTCAGGCACCCAGGCAGGCGAAAGAAAGATGCCTCGACCATCAATGTCATAGGACAACTGCCCGATCTCATGTTGAGGCAAGTAATCTGTCCAAAGTATTTAGACCCTGGGAGCCCTATAGTTGATGTCCACATCAATGGCACCATCATACCCCACACTTTGATTGATTTAGGGGTTGCCATCAATGTGATGACCAGGGACACCATGCTTAAGCTCAATCTTCAGAGTGCCCTAAGAAAGACTTCAACAGTGCTGCAATTGGCAGATCGCTCCACCGTGACTCCTGAAGGGATTGTGGAGGATGTCTTGGTCTCTATAGACTCATGGGAATACCCTGCAGACTTTTTGGTCCTCCGGCCTAAGGCAAAACTCACAGGTTATCCTCTCATTTTGGGAAGGCCTTGGCTGGCCACTGCAGATGCTTATATCAGCTGTCGAGTGGGAAGCATGACCATCAAAAATGGGCCTATGTCCAAGCAGCTGGTCCTATACCCTCCTGCCCAACCTTCGATAGAACATGACTTACCCCTCTGGTTGGAAGAAGGAGAAGAGGATGAGGTATACTCTGCACCATTATGCACAGTAGAGGCCACCAAGGGAAGTCCTCCAACCGAGGATGATTTGATTGAAAATTTAATCCAAAATCCTCCCCCTAGTGAGCTATCCTTGGAAGAATTGGTGGAAGACACCCAGACTAATGCCTTAGTAGACCTAAGTGCCACTAATCCAACCAACCCCAGAGTTAAAAATGTGGAGTTTGGCCCTGAGAAGACCTTGAAGATAAGCTCCTCTCTCTCTCCCTCTCAGGAAAAGGAGCTATGTAGTCTCTTGACCCGCCATTTGGAGGCCTTTGCTCCAGGAGCTCAAGGAAATGAAGGAATCCATCCCTCAGTCGCACTCATCATATCTACATCAAGGAGACTGTAAACCAGTTAGGCAACCCGAGGAGGATGAATCCAGCCCTTAAAGGACATTGTTAAAGAAGAGCGTGCAAAAACTGTTGGATGCGGGATTCAGTCTACCCATCTTAGATTAGCGAATGGGTTTCCCTCTAGTGTGTACCCAAGAAAAAAAATGGGAAAATGGAGAATCTGTGTGGACTACAGGGAGTTGAACAAAGCCACCAAGAAAGACCACTTCCCTTTACCTTTCATAGATCAAGTGCTGGATGGTCTGGCAGGAAAGAGATTTTTCTCTTTCCTAGATGGGTTCAGTGGGTACAACCAGATTCAAATCAGCCCGGAAGACCAGGATAAGACCGCTTTCACTTGTCCATGGGGTACCTTTGCCTACCGTGTTCTTCCCTTCGAGCTATGTAATGCCCCTGCCACGTTCCAGAGGGTTGTGTTAAGCATCTTTGCTGAGTTGGTCCATGATTCAGTAGAAATCTACATGGATGACTTTACTCCTTACAGGTCTAGCTTCCAGGGAGCCTTATCCAACCTGGGAAAAGTTTTTAGTAAGTGCATCAAGATGAATCTGTCCCTCAGTCCTGAGAAATGTGAGTTCCTGATGACTGAAGGGACCGTGTTAGGCAATACCATCTCTCGCCAAGGGTTACAGGTGGATCCCAATAAAGTTGCTATCATCAAAAGGGTCCCACCTTCTCAAAAGTTGAGAGATGTCTGGAGTTTCTTAGGCTTAGCAAGATATTATCGTAGGTTCATTAAAGACTTTAGTAAGCTGGCCTCACCATTGTTTGGCCTCTTAGCAAAATATGTTGAATTTAAGTGGTCGGATGACTGCCAGAATGCTCTGAATGAATTAAAGGATAGGTTGGTGTCTGCTCCAATTCTGAGAGGCCCAAACTGGGCCCTACCTTTCCACATCCACATGGATGCCTCGAACAAAGCCATAGGGGAAGCCTTAGGACAAGTTGAAGAGAAACTCCCATATGCTATATACTTTGTCAGTAAAAACTTATCCAAGGCAGAAATGAATTACACAGTAATCGAGAAAGAGTTCCTAGCCGTGGTCCATGCGCTGAACAAGTTCCGACGCTATATCACTGGCTATCAAACATTTGTACATACTGACCATGCTGCAATCCGATATTTAATGAATAAGCCTAATATGAATGCCCGTATTATTAGATGGTTACTTTTATTGTAGTTGTTTGATTTGATCATTGTTGACAAACCACGTAGAGAAAATGTTGTTGTTGGCTTCTTGTCTAGACTGGATTTGCCTGCAAGTGAAGAAGGAACCATGGATGACCAGATGCCAGATGAGCATCTGTTTGCCATCTCCGTACTCTCCCCGTGGTTTGCTGATATAGCAAACTATCTGGGGTCAGCACAGTTCCCTCCGCATCTATCATCGAAGGAGAAGAGCAGAATTGTGAGAAAAAGTGCCTCATTTACATGGATCAGGGGCAACTTGTTCAAACTTGGCCCTGATCAGATCTTAAGACGTTGTGTAAGGGAGGAGGAAGTCTTTGACATCCTCCTAACTTGTCACGATGGACCTTGTGGAGGACATTTTGCAGCCAAGAGGACTGCCTTCAAGATTCTACAGGCAGGCTACTATTGGCCCACTCTTCATGTAGATGTTAGAAGATATATCAGCCAATGTGACCGATGCCAAAGGATGGGGAAACCAACCCCAAGGGATGAAATGCCTCTCCAACCTTAGGTGGCTCTTGAGCCATTTGAGAAGTGGGGTATGGACTTTGTGGGCCCTATCAACCCCCCTTCAAGGCAAAAGTCTTACATCATTGTGTGCACAGATTACCTGACAAAATGGGCAGAGACCAAAGCAATCAAAGCAGCAATAGAAGAAAAGGTGGTCGAGTTCTTAAGAGAAAACATTTTCTACTAATTTGGCTACCCAAGAGAGATAGTCACCGATCAAGGAAGCCAGTTCACCTCCAATTTGATTGAAGATCTCCTTGCTCATCACAGAATAAGGCATAGGACTTCCACCCCATATCATCCTCAAGCGAATGGGCAAGTGGAAGTCACCAACAAAGCATTAGAGGGGATCTTGACCAAGGTGGTGAGCAGCAGCAGAAAGGATTGGGCAGATCGCCTGGTTGAGGCCAATTTGGCCTACAACACCACTTGGAAGACCACAACCAGTTTCACACCCTATGAGTTGGTCTATGGAAAGAGAGCTTTGCTGTCAATCGAGTTTGAGTACAACACATTGAGGATGGCAGCTCAGCTGGACCTAGATCTCAGCCATGCTCAACAAGAAAGTTTAATGCAGCTGAATGGGTTGGATGAACTTCGAATGCAGACCCTCCTCCACTCAGAAGTGACTCAACTTCAGAGGAAGGTGTGGCATGACCGGCACCTCAATGACAAACAATTCTAGCCGGGAGATTGGGCGCTGCTATATGATTCCAGACATAAGGATTTCAAGGGAAAACTGAGAACGAGGTGGCTAGGACCATATGCAGTAGAAAAGTGTAATGATAATGGCTCTGTTCTTATCCGAACTATTGATGAAGAAGCCATCCCCATGCTCGTCAATGGGCATCGACTCAAGATCTACAAGAAGCCTCTTTCAAGGCAAGAGTTCATCAAAACTATGGAAAAATCAGTGCTGGTCATAGAGAAGGGTTATGCCTCTGTTTTGGGCACACCCTGAGCATCATTTCATATTCTTAAAAAAAAAAAAAATCCTTGGGTGAAAACCTTTCTAAGGCGCCCAAGGCAAGTGGTAGGAGTGAAAACCTCATTGAGGTGCTCCTGTTGTCTCTCTAAAAAACAAACAGAATGGGAATAAAAAGATCCTTAGATGAAAACCTTTTCAAGGCGCCCAAGGCAGGCGGTAGGGGTGAAAACCTCATTGAGGCACCCCTGCTCTCTTTAAAAAAAAAAAAAAAAAGAGAAAAAAAAAAAGAAAAGGAAAAGAGAAACAAGAAGAAAAATCAGCTGATCTTTGAAAGTGTTGCAGGTTGCAGGTACACAGCGCACAAAAGGAGGATTGTCAACTCAAAGACAAGGTTTCCTATCAAGCTACCAAATAGCCTCTCATGCACATCCACCATGGACACTCATTTTTGCAAAGTTTGGGCACAATCGGATCATGGTTCGGCCTTCTATAGGAAGCTACAGGACTTTCCACAGGAAGTTTTGTATTTCTACAAGAAACTTCCTGCAGAACGTTTGGGCGGGCCAGAATCAACTGCGAGGAAAGGTTTGGAGCTTTAATTCGAATGGGGGGGCATGCAACCACCCTTTTCTGCCATCCCCCACTCGCTCCACCTCTTTTCACCACCGCCACTCCAATCTGAGCAAGCATACCTGCACATGCAATGAGAACTCTATTTTTCAAATAAGGAAAATTGTGTTTCTTTTCAATCTCAGAAACAAGGTCTTCCGAGGCTCAAGCACTCACTTGTTTAGGCGACCTCAAGACCTTTCACCTGTGCAATAGGACTCAAATTATGTCAGCATGCACCCCAGGAGGAGAAACGGCTACAGGATGTCCTATAGGAATCCTGTAGCAGCTGATCTAGTTGGAGTACCTGCCACGAAGACACCAGCAACTCACAGAATCGGTGCATGCCATGTCCGCCACCAGAGGAACGGGTCTCCAAGACTCTCAGCCAGCAGCAGCCAATACAAGGAAGCTCCAGTGCTTGAACACAGAGCAGCAGCATGTAGATCCGGCATCCATCATCTTGAACCCTGGAAGAAACCACGTCCATGGCCGCACAGGTAAGTAACTAACCTTATTTCATCCAATTGCATGAAATATACTCTGAATATGCACAACTGTGGAAATGGGTGGATTGGACAAGGATGGTTTCCACTCAATTGGCCACCACCGCCAGTCAAGCGGCCTCGTAGGATCCGAACTAGATCGATTATGTCGAAAGGTTGGATAATTGGCACGTGGGAAGTGTCCAGTCGGGAAGAGGCGGAGGTATGGCAAGAATGGCGGCGGTAAATACAACGGAGAGAATTCGGTGGTCAGGGGCACACTGGGATATGATTGCGGTGACGTTCGCTAACAGATCATCAGGGACAGCTCAACCCCGCGCCATGAATTCCGCAGCAATTCGAAATTGGCTGGCTGATACTTATGATGCACTGCGGTCATTTATGAAGCAACCATTTTCCAGTCGAATGTGTGTCCTCTTTCCTCTGCAAGTGGTTAGCCCGAAGTTTTCAACCTGTTCGAACGTCCTGCTACTGCTCAGACTGGTCCTGCGCTGCCATAAACTCCTCTGAAAGCCGAGAACGAACTTCTACAGGAAGCTGCGCTACAGGAAACGCAGCATCCGAAGCAGTACAGACCGTTCACGTCGAGGGTGGCGAATTTCGACGAGGTAGGCAGAATTTAACCTCCCCATGCAAAGAATTTTTTTCAAAGGTGGTGCAATCGACGTAGAAAAGGGGTAGAAGAATTTGGGTGCAGTTCTATCTAGTTTTATATATATATGTCATTGCAAAATCGTCGCAGTCATCTATATGAGTAATTTTCCCTGCATATGAACGCAAACTCCTTCCTGTAGAGGATGATACCCTGCCGAAACACTGTCAAAACTGTAACTTTTATGCCACTGTGTGTATAATGGAGACGTAGCTCTGCGCTCCGAGTGGAAATTCTCGAAATCATCCTTCTGTACATCTGAGCAGGCAAATTCAGTAGGGTAATCGACCAAAGGTATTTTTTTTTCCACTCTTAGGAGAGAATCCGCCCAGAATTCCCAGTCTGCAAGCGCAAGCACAGAGTTTCACCATGCCGTGCGGGTTTATCCGAAAAGAACCTTCAGACTCAAAGAAGTTACGGGAAACCCCTGAGGTGGTAGACCTGTTCTCCCGTGCACAATGGATGTCATTTTGTGACAAGCTCCAGGGGCACGACGATGAAATTACAGAAGAATTCCTTCGGTCCCTGGAGCCAAAGTCAAAAACATTGGCCACCATCAATTTCAGAGGACTAACCCTCAGACTCACCCCACAGCTCATCAGCAGGGTGACTGATCTTCCCATGGGAATCCCGTGGGACAAGGAGGAAAAGAAGCTGGGTAAGAAGGCTAAGGAAGAATTCTTCTTGCCTAAAGAACAATTCTCAGAGGATAAAAATGGAGTTCGGAGGACTAGCCTACAGCCGTTCTGGAGTGAAGTCAGCCTCCAAATTATGAAGTATATCACGTGCGAGGGGAGGTTTAGTATCATATATGATTATCATTTTCGACTGCTCACAGAACTCAGACACCACATGGACCTCCCCTCGGAGTAGAAATTGAGCATTCCATATTTCCTCTTGCAGTCCATGACTGAATGTGCCACCAAACTCAGAGAAGGGACACCAGACCAACCAGCACATCATGGGCTTATAAAGATCCTCGTGGAAGATGCACTCCACACTTTCATTGTCCCTCTCTCATGGGATATTTTCCAGAATATGTCAAAGGATGATGAAATCCGAGTCTTAGCTGAGGAGCTCACTTCCTCTAGCAGTGAAGAGAAGGAGCCTACTCAGGCCGAGAAGAAGGCCAAAAGACATGACACCCATGGCAAAGCACCCAAGAAGGAGCAAAAAGGAACACCAGCAGCAAAGCATGCTGCCAAAACAGGGGATGAGGGGATTGCACCAACGCCCAGGGAAAATTGACTACAGAGCAGGGCAGAACAGACTGAGAAAGTCTAGGACAGTAAGGGCACCCCTAAGGCTACCTCATCCAAGATGAAATAAAAATTCCCCTCGGCCAAGCAGGCTAAAACCGTGCCCTCGATTCCTACAGGAAAGCAGCAGAGAATCTCTACAGGAAAGCAGCAGAGTCTTTCTATAGGAAAATTGAAAATGACTTCTACAGGAAGCTAGAAAGAAACCACTACAGGACTTTCTACAGGAAGTCCGAAAGGAGGACAACAAAAGGAGAAGTCATTCGAGGTCCTAGCCAGGGAGGCAGTAGCTGTGTTGGCAGCCCTAAGTACTCCTCCCAAGCTAAAGGAGAAACACAAAAGGGAGACCCCTCTGTATTTCAAAGCGAGAAGGAGTGTAAGAATTAAGACTGGCAGACCCCAGCCTCCATCCAAAGAACCAATCACCATCGTGGATACCCCTACCACGCCAAAGGATGGATCCCCCTCCAAGGCATCCATTACTTACGAAAGGGGGAGTTCGAAAACATCCTCATGGAGGGACAGAGTGGAGAAAATGAGCTCACAAGCTTCTCTACAGGATAATGAGGCTATTATATAGGAAACTCTGGCTAGGCTGAAGGAAACTGAGCAACTGGAAGAGAAGGCAGCCGAGTCACCACAAGAGGAGGAGGAAGCAGCCAAGTCACCACCAAAGGAGGAGAAAACTGATGTTATCATGGAACCAAGCCCACAGCCAAACTTGGGCTCTTATTATAACTTTTTGGAAGCAGGCAGAATTATTCCCCAAAAGTTTACAGTGCCACTATTTTTAGCACTAGAAGAAGAACGGGTAAGAACCCACACATGTATGAGGATAGCTAAATCTAAGGGAGTAGCGGATATTGTGCCTCTAGAGGAAAGGCTCAAGGAAGCACAAAGGGAACTGGCAAGAGTAAGGCATGTGGAAAGCTCCCAACAAGCCAAGTTGAGAGAAGAAAATGAGTTGCTCAGACAGCAGCTCCAGCTGCAGAAACAAGGGAAAGAAAAGGACATGGCAGCCAAGGATCCCTCAGCAGAGCCTCAAGGGAAAGAAGAGATGCAAGCTGATCTTGAGGAGTTCCACCAGCAGCTATAGGAAAGGGGACTGCAGGCAGATATTGAGATACAATCCCTAAAGCAGCAGGTGCAAGAAAAGGAGGCACAACTGGCCTGCATGGCCAGTTGGGCAATGGAAGCACTGCAATGTAGGCAGCCAGCCAAATCTTATGGCCTGTACCTAAGGGACTAGTGGCTGCAATTCCAAATCAATACATTGGCACAGAGGGGTATCTCTCACATCCAAAACCCCCAGAAGTTCACAGATTTATGTAACACCAGTTCATTGGAGGATAGGGCCAAGCTTTCAGAGTTTTACCTCCATAATTTGTCCCTTGTAGACATCACTTCGTGGGACCCCAACACAGCAGTAGGGGACATGCAACTGATGGAAATGACCTCATGGTTAAACCATGAAGAGAAGAGAGCAGCTGAGGTAAATAATGTCATGGACCGGAAGTTACATGAACCACTGCTGATTAGAGCAGAACCAAGGAACTCCACAGCACTGATATCCGCTCACCGGCACCTAGCAACCAATTCTTAGGGTTTATTAGAGTACATGGATCATCAGGCCCAGGCCATAACACACTTCGAGGATATGGAGAGGTTACTAGGGGAAAATTGTGTTCATGCTTGCACCCGTAGGTGGAACACATTGTCCCACAGCCTCAAAATTCGAGAATATCACACTCCAACTCGGATGAGGGAGGATTTGGCATGGGTACCTCTCTACAAGAAATCCATGCAGAACCTCCAAGCCAATTGGATAGGCCTCAAGCTAAGTCCACCCTTGCTTTTGGGATTGTTAGAGGGAGGCACAGAAGAGGAGGAGCATAAGCAGTGGGAAGAAGTGGAGAGGAAGGTCGGATTCCATGACAGTGTGGAATACACTACTTCAGAAGCTTAGGATGTGCGAGTGGCCATCAAAGCAATGAAAGATGAGAAGGTGGACTAAGTTGCTCAGAGGATGAGCAACCCTTTTAGTAGGGGGAAGATGATGAGCCCCAAAATTGGTAACAATTTGGGCTTATTTGGCCTAATTTTCATTGTTCAGTCCTTGTTCAAATCCATCATTTTCTATAGTTCATGCATTATTTTTAGTATGTTTGTGTCTTTGGTACGAATAAGGGAAGTTACTTTTCCTAGGTGGTTAGCACGTGTCTATTTCAGGTTTTTGACATATATTGAAGAAAATTCAAAGCAATCATGAGCTATATGGCAGCCAAGCTTGAAGTGAGGACTTGAAGGGGGGGTGCCTACGGCATTCAATGACCCTTCCTCGGGATCTTCACCTCCAACTCCGAGCTCCAAAGACCACCAAACCGAATCTAGAAGGAAGCCAATTAGCATTTAGAAAGGGATTGTTTGACTCACAGTTTGACAGCCGAGTTCCACAGATTGAGGAGGCCAGCTAGGTCCCTCGTGATCTATAAATGTTGAGGCCTCAGCCTTTGTAAAAAGACTTTTGAAACTATTGTGTACTTTGCACCTCAGTGCTGCAGCTCTATTTTGTTCTTTTGTAGCCATTTTTGGCATGACTGTTATGATTATTTTTGGATAATGAGAAGCAGTTTGGTTTCCTATCAAATATGAGTTTTTGATAGGAGCCAAAGCTCTCAGGGTTGGGCCCAACCTGAGAGCCTAGGGCCTCCTTTTTGTATTGTGACTTTTCCTTTACGTATCACTGTTTTCCTTTATGCATTTGAACACATTTCTGTTAAGTAGATTTCGTTATGTTGCTGGAATAGATCACTGTTTATGAATGACTTTGGTTTAGGTGTTTTGGTAGGATAATAATAGCAATATTTCCAAGGAAAAGGGACAACCACACTCCTCATTTCACCTCGCCCTTATTGGATTTGGGGCTGGAATTGAGGAAACAGTGCTGCCTCACAAAAACACTAGTTTGCTTGTTTATGCAATCTTTTAGTGTACTTGTTTTATTTGCAGAGATTAGTCATGGG
>APFE031740428.1:30225-49562 GCA_000404065.3 Pinus taeda | reverse complement strand
CTAGTAGGAGGGTTGATTGATCAGCTCGTGCGTAGTGCAACTTGGAATGTCTTGTTGGATGCTTCTGTGTTGTTCTAGATGACAGTTGATTGAAGCAATGATAAGGTGAAGGTTTAGTTGTTAGAGGGTGATCTGGTTGTTAGAACTTCAACAAAAAATGACTAAGTGTGTGAGCGAGTGAAATTGTGCATATGTGACCTTGCAAGAACAAACTCACATAACTTGATGAAAAGACACCTCAAACCATCAAGACACACATGGTCAACATGAGTGGCCGATGGTGCGAGCGACAAGCACGACACTTGTGATAGATCGTTGAACGACTGCGTCGACGCTTATGTGAAACTGCATATAACTTCGTGTGTGAGCTCAACGAATGTATACATAGACAACACAACATGTACACATGAAGCGAAGACCTTGTGCAAGACCAGAACATGGTGGAAAGCATGACATAGAAATCAACATGCAGAAGACGAGAGTTGGTCGAACAAGTGAAAAAGAAGCACAACATGTAGAAGTAACACATAAAGTGACTTTTTTTGTTTGCACAAATGCATGTTACTAAGGACAGGGTGATATGAAAATGTTAGGCAATCTTGCAAACTCAACTAATGTTCCGTACTTACCATACTTACCCTCAAGATGATCACGCATTTGATGGAGTTTTCATGCGGTCTTGATATTTTCCATTACTCGGTTCCTTGGTCCTTCTCGTCAACTCCTTGGAAGTGATTTCAGCATGTCGCCTTTTCCTATAGTCACTAAGAGGTAGATCTGCATAATTTCAGTAAACAATGATTGTTTCCGAAATGAGGCCCTCAGAGGTCAGTCTGCGCAACTTCTGAGTGTAGTGCAGCTAGACTGCTCTGCACATTTCATGAGAGTAGTGTTGGTTTCCTGAATGGTATATGTAATTTTGGGGAGCACTAATCATTGGGGCCTCTGCAGGCTACGTGGTTTCAGTAGGCAAGTGAAAATGGTGTCTTTTCACACTGTGGAGTTTCAGAAGGCAAGGGAAGTTGGTGGTTGCAGAAGCAAAGCGCATAGTTCCAGGAAGCTAGATCAGGCTAGGCTGCTTGGGAAAATGGCTAAGTTTGAGATCAGTGAAACATATGCAAACATTGATAGGACGCGACTGTGATCACACATAGACATTTAGTGACAAAACATGGACCATCCAAAAAACATAAGACATACTTTTCTTGATGCAACAATATTTGTGACATGAGTGTGTGAGGTGAGTGTAAAACATGCCTATGTGATGACAAGCACGCATATGCACCTAATTCCCTTGAAGTAAGACAACATTCCCTTAGTATGAGAAACAACAACCCTTGTGCCCAAACATGACATATGATGCATAAAGATGAGAACGCAAAAATCTCTCTAGGATCAAGGAGAGGAGCTTGAAATAATCAGCTTACCAACAAACGACAAAGGATGATCATTCACAAGATCCAAAGTAGGCTCTGAAATTTGCATGCGAGTCAAAATTTTGGAGGGCGGTTGTAGCCGCTACAACACTTGGCGACATGCTGGTAGAACTCCAGGTCTATGTATGAAACTTGTTTCATGAAAAGTGAGTCTAACCCTTCCGAAACTATTGTTCGATTCTTTAATCATCATAGTTCCCACATGAGCTTGGTTGAAAGATGTAGTCCTTACCATTCTCTTTATCGGTCAACACACATTCCAAGCCAAATCAACCCATTTGTTTCGATTAGGGATGAGGGGTATATTGGTGCACAAGTAATATGATAGTCAAAGTTTAAGTTTCATCTTTGGTGTTTCTCCGCTGCCAATAGGCTTGGATAGTTTCCCAATGGAGTCACACAGGAACACAAGCATCACTCCACTGCCATCGAGCTTGGTCAATACCCCAACAGAGTTACTTTCATCACCTCTCTGTGCAAGAAGCCTTTCTCTTATTTCACATTATTCATTTTTTTTTGTCAAAGATTTGTGTGTAGGCACTTATTTAGTTCAGAGGCAGAAGAGGGATCCTGACTTATTGAGAGCGAAAAAAGGTTTTACCTTCAAATAAGTATGTTATGTATACCTTTGACATACTTGTTAAGGTTTTCTCCCTCACCTTACTCTACTTGAATGAGCTGAAAAGGGTTAACCCAAAAAAACCGACTAGAGTAGGTGGTTCTAGTTATAGCGCAAGCGTTGTGTTTCACCAAGACTCACTCTGAACATAACATATTTTTCGTCAAGGCATCATCAATTGAAAACAACAAGTTCTTCGTAAGAGAGAGGACAACAAATAACCAAATGTTGATAGTTGTACAGTCCTCTTAGATTCGCTCGACTTGTCTCAAGAGCCAAACACGACTTCGCAAGAGGCTAACCTATGGATACAAGCAAGCGAAGAAAACAAAAATAAAAAATCATAAGTAAAGCAAAGGAAAAACAAGTAAGCAAAGTAGACAAGCAAGCAAACCAAAGCAAGTAAGTAAGCAATCAAACATGCAAACCAGAATGCAAAGAAAAGCAAATAAAAGCAAGGAAGCAACACCATTCCTACTCCTATGCTAAATAGTGCATGGGTCTACTCATGTAAAGTGATACTTCTAATGCAGCCACCGGCGCATTGGTCGACCCATGTTGGTGAAGGCATGGTTCACGAACAACACAGTCCTACGAACGAGAAAACATGTAAGATATAACAATGAAGACAAACACACCATGAGTTTAAATGTGTCCACAGAACATAAGTGAGTGCAAGCACATGACATGCAATCCGTGGACTTACCATGGTGTTGTGCAACATTGTGTGCAAATGTTAAGCATATGCATACTCTTGACTGTGACATGCAAGAAAACGAGAGAAACAAAGATAACTTGCGTCGCACACGTGTGCTTGCTGTGTAATATTCCTCCAATGTATAAGTGATGGGATCATGTAGTTCGAGTGGAGGAAGCAAAATCTGAGTGTTGGATTAATCTTTAGTGCATACAAATGAGTGATGAGGAGCCTCAGGTCTTTCGCAAATTTTTTTGTCAGGAGTGGAACTAACCTCGGGACAGCAAGGGCCTGACATAACCATCAACTCAGGCTGAAGTGCCTTGACAGCCTGCTAGGTTCCCACTTCATCAATAGATATATCATCAAAGACCAGTGTCTTAGACATATTAACAACGAGTGAATCAACATCGTGACCAGATGAAGTACATAGATCACAACAATCAAGATAATAAAATTCAGGATGTTTGTTGGCATCCTCATAATATGATGAATCACACAAAGGGGTAGATGGGAAGCAAGAATATTCGCCCTCTGCGTTTTCAGAAAAAAGAAAATGAAAAATCAAGTGGATGTTCAATGAATGATTTTTCCTTCTGTTGTCAAATGATGGACTGTCATCCAATGTGTTTAGCGAGTGATCAGCAATGGGTGCATCCGTAGACGGGGATACACAAGCAAAATCAGGGATGGCAGAATCACTGAATATTTCAGGGAAAAGTGGAGGAGGCACGGATAGAAGGGGCTCATCCTTCACCGTGGGTTGATGTTTAGGATCCTAGTCATACTCTTCATGAATGATAGTGCAGGTTGGTTGTGCGACACCAACTTCGTCAATAGCTTGAACCTCATTCACAACATGTGTAGAGTCTGAAATGGAAGAACACAAGATAGTGCAATACAGAGGATAAGCAGAACACGAAGACAGAGGTTGAGGTAAGAGATGCATGTGACAACCCATGGGCTTTGCAACCAAATCTACGCGAAAATTAAGAGAAGTTATGTTGGGAGGATGTGACGGGTGAACAGACGTGTGTGCATGTTCCCCCACATCACTCTGCAGTGGTGAAGTTGTTTGATGAGAGGACGGAAGACAGTCACTTGTGATAGTGACCATGTCCATATGTGATTTCACAACTCCATCGCCGAAGTATGTTGAGAGGGGTTTGAACTTCAACTTCTTCTTGGAATTGACAGATTTGCTAAGGCAATATTCACATTTTTCCATGAGATACTGGAATTTCATCTGACCTTTTGGAGATTCAAGTTGCAATACCCGGAAGTGGTCCCAAAAATCCATAGGTGATTCTTGGAGTCTTCCGTTGTTTTAACAGTTTTTTGTCAAGAGGTTTTGGATCAAAATGATGGAAAGTAGCTTCAATGAGATTAAAGAACTGGTCAACTGTGTGCACGTTGCCGGGTGGCAAACTGTTGCACCATCGCTTCGGGGATTCGCGAAGTGTGTGTCAAAGTAACACATTGACCTCTTCTGCATAGAAATTGTCTGCATCCTCAATGAATGCATAGAAGTCTTCTAAGTACTCAAGCCAGGCTACCTCACCTTCACCATCATACGTGAATTCGAACAAGAGATCAAAAAACTCCCTCGTGATGTTGAGAGGTTCGGCATGCGAAAAACAACGCGGAGGGATGAGTCTAATAGTATCCATGACAGATGTTGCAAGATTCAAAATAGAATTAGAGGACACAACTTGTGATCTGGCCCTCCTTCTAGCGCCAGAATGTTGACAGTGTTGGACCTACCAACATTAGGGGATCTCCCCAGTATGAATTCCCAACTAGACCTCACACTATTTGGTGTAGGAGTCCCATATGGTATGATGGCCCAGTTTCCATTATCTTAAAGATATGCCTTAGCTCTTGCTTCTCAGCACGTGAGAGTGGTCTACTTTGTCTGAGAACAATGAGGTTCACGTGCCTGGTGAGTGATAGTGTTACTTGTGTTAAGGCTCTTTCAGTGTAGAGAGAGAGGACGGAAGTAAGTCTCCAGCCGAAAGGGAATAATCCCAACTTTGTTAGAGAGACACAACACAACAGGACATGCATATCTTCTGGAGGAGCAATCCACATGGATGCGGCAGTCATAACACACAAGAGAAGGTGGCACGTACAACACCCAGCAGAGCAGTCCGCACGAGTGCGACGATCATTGTAACAAGTTTATGGGGAAGGTTTTGTCCAATGAGGCAACCCACACGGGAAAGAGAATGTTAACAACTCATACAACACATTTTCATAAATAGATGTATTAGAGAAACCGAAAGAGTTCAATTGTTTTAACACAGGTTAAAGCAAAATGCATTACAAGTGTTCAAGATTAGTCTTACAACCGGTTACAATACATGTGTGAAAATGTGTTGGCCTATTAACATGCTTCTAAATTAAGCAAAAGTTCCAAGACACATCGGTACACCATTACATCACTAACCCTACGGGTAGGGTGTTAGAGCCACTACTCTCTCCTCAAAAAAAATATTACAAACTCTCAAGGCTATGTGGGCGGAGCCAAGGTGAAAAGTCCTTTGCATGTACATATGAGGGATATTTATAGCCAAGGGTAAAACTGGCCCTTGTGACTA
Source organism: Pinus taeda (assembly GCA_000404065.3). NCBI lineage: Eukaryota > Viridiplantae > Streptophyta > Pinopsida > Pinales > Pinaceae > Pinus > Pinus taeda. The sequence goes on along the minus strand of APFE031740428.1, from coordinate 44,210 downwards.
TTCGACTTCCCTTGTGAATGTTTGACTTTCATGACTCTTCATATTACAAGTGGGTCTCTTGGACTTCCACGTTAAATTACATTGATTTACACAGTATGGCCCACAGTAGTGATGTGGCCTAACATGACTCATGACACGACTTGAAATGACAACACTTGTATGTTCATGATACTACTGGTGTGCATGTCGAGCTGCAGTGTTGCTGAGTGATGGATGTCCTCTTGGTGTATCACAGCTTCAGCTCTGCATGGCTAGGTGTGTAGAGTCCTTGATGGTTATTGGGTTCGCTTGATGTTGCATGTGTGTGTTGCTCCTTTCCTACGCGTTGGCGTGCTTGACATGTTCGCCTGTTAGTGAAAGTTTCATGTTCGTTCATTCATCCATCTGTGAACTCATCTTCGCATGTTTGTCCGTCCATCTGTCTGCGAACATATCTTCGCATGTCGTTTGTTTGTGAACACATCTCTTCGCATGCATCATTTGCTCATCCATTCACATACACGTCCTTTTGCATGTACTCCCCTATTCATCCCATTTTTCATCACGTCATGTTCCTATATGTACCTATATCTTTGGTCCCTCATGATGAGACGACATCAAATCCATAAATCTCCTAGTCTACCTTGATGCATGATCATTTTTGGATGGAGGTGACTAGGAGAGCGGACATGGTTGTGAAACCGCACGAGGCAATTTTCGAGCTGGGATGTGGGCTCCGTGCACTACTGATGAAAACTGCGTAGAATTCAGCGGAAGACAAAGACAAACATTCTGGATCGGTGATGATTGTCTGCGATATCTGTCTCATTTGGAGGACAAATTTGTGCAATTTTTGGGAGAAGCGATGGGGACTGCATGAGGACTGGGTAGGTAAGATCTGCACAATTTCTAGAGTGCGCGAGCATCAGGAGCTTGGCAACAAAAACTGCATAGTTCCTGGAGGGAGCTGGCAGTGGGAGCTTGGCAGCAAAACCTGCACAGTTCATGGAGGGAGATGGCAGGGGGACTGCTGGCGGGAAAAATTGCGCAGTTGCTAGTAGGTTGACCTACTAACCACCTCTATGTAGTTTCTTAGCTAATTGAACTTCTGGGCTACAGAGGGCTTGCTCAAGAAATCAACACATTTTTCTGGGTGAGCAGTCGGTCGACTGACTGGGTGACCAGATAGGAAAATTGTGTAGTTTTTTTGAAGGAGACAGGGACGAGCACTAGGTGACTGTCCAACCAGTCTATGAAATTTTCTTATTCAGATGAGCGGGCAAGGTCTGTAGCCTCTATGCAATTTTTGAGGGGAGCCGGTCTTAGGGTGACTACTCGATCAAACTCTATGTTTAACCAGTAGGAAGGTTGATTGATCAGCTCGCAGGAAACATAGCTTGGAATGGCTTGTTGGAAGCGATTTCAACATGTCACCTTTTCCTGTAGTCACTGAAAGGTAGATTTGCGCAATTTCAGTGGACACTAACAGCTACCAGAATGAGGCCCTAGGAGGCTCGTATGTGCAACTTCTGAGTGCAATGCAGCTGGACTGCTTGGTGCATTTATGGAGACAATGTTGGCCACCTGACTGCTTTGCGCAATTTTGGGGAGCAATGCTAGATAGGGCCTCTACGGCCTATGGGGTTTCAACATGAAATGGAAAATGGTGTCTTTGCTCACTGTGGTGTTTCAACAGGCGATAGAAGTTGGTCACTACAGAAGAAAAGCACATAGTTCTAGGAAGTTGGATGAGGCTAGGTTGCTTGGGAAAATCGGTAATTGTGATATCAATGAAACATATGCAAACATTGATAGGACTCGAATGTGATCACACACGGAAATTTAGAGACACAACGTGGACCATCCAGAATACATAAGACATACTTTTCTTTATGCAACAATCTTCATGATGTGAGTGCATGAGGTGAGCGTGAAACATGTCTATGTGATGACAACCACTCATATGCACACAATTCCCTTGAAGCAAGACAACATTCCCTTAGTATGACAAACGACAACCCCTGTGCCCAAAAATAGCATATGCTGCATAAATATGAGAACATAGACAACTCTCTAGGATCAAGGAGAGGAGCTTGAAATCATCAACTTACCAACAAATGACCAAGGATTATTGATCACAGGATCTAAAGTAGGCTCCAAAATTTTCATGCGAGTCAAAATTTGGACTGTGGTTGTAGCCGCTACAACAAGTGGAGAGAAGGGAAAGGGTTTCAAACGAAATAAAAACACATCCATTAAAAAGGAAGGAGAGAAAAAAGTATCTAAACATTGTTCCAAAGAGGGTCAAGATGAAGACCATTGTTGGAAGCTTCATCCAGAGATGAGGCGTAAGAAACTCAACAAAAAATGAAAAGAAAAGATAGTTGTAATCATTCAAGAGGATTTGGGATCTAATTCAGGTGATGAAACTAATATTACAGCCATGGGTATAAAATGAAAAGAATCCACTGCTAGCACTAGTACATCAAATTGTCACACTAGCACTCCAAATGAAGAAACAAGGATTGAATTATTTCATGTGAGGGTTATTGAAAAACATACAAAAATCGACACACTATTTGATAGTGGGTCTCAAGCCAACTTGATATCTAAATACTTAGTCAAGAATATTAATCTTGAAACCATTCCACATCCCAAGACATATCCATTGGGTTGGATATGAAAGGACACAAACTTACAGGTTACAATAAAATGTATTCTTTGGTTTGCAATCACAGCAAACTTCATTGATGAAGTTGAATGAGATATTGTATCACTTGATATTTAAAGAATTATTTTGGGTATTCCTTACCTCTATGATAGAAAGGAAATCTTCTATCTCCATGCAAACAAGTACCACTTGTTGAAATATTGTGTGGAGTATATTGTGAGAGCTCGTCGCAAGAAACTAAATTTTTTATTAGTTAATGCAGGGAAAATGAAAAGACTAATGAATTCAAGAAAGAATTTAGTGCTTCTTATGATCAAACCAAAGAATGATGTTGATTATGAAGTCTTTGAAGGTTGTGATACAAAATTGAAATCTGATTTGATTGAGGCGATTAATAAAAATGATGAGATGTTTCAGGAACCAAAGGGATTACCTCCCAAGGGGGAAATCCAACATGAAATAACATTGCAGAATAATTTCCATCTTTCTAACATTGGCATGTACAGGATGTCAATAATGAAAAATTCAGAAATACAAAAGAAAACCCAAGAGTTGTTAAACAAAGGGATCATCCGACCACCTCCTCGCCATATGGGTCACCTATTGTTTTGGTACCCAAGAAGAATGGAAAGCATGTCACTAAGTGGAGCTTAAGGAGTGGCTACCATAAAAGTAAAATTGTTGAAGGAGACACATGGAAGATGGCATTCAAAATAAAGGAAGGTTTGTTTGAATGGCTAGTTATGGTTTTTGGTCTTAGCCGTGCTCCTACTACTTTCGTGCATATGATGAATGATGTATTGGAGCCATTTATAGATGGCATAGTCTATTTAGATGGCATCTTAGTTTTTCGGAAAACCTCTTGGTTAGCATGTCATGTCTATGAGAAAAGTACTTGATGTCTTGAAGAAATAACAATTGTTTTTGAAGATGTCAAAGTGTGAATTCCGTAAAACTTATTTTGTGTGCTTGAGGCATATTGTTGAAGGAGGTGAGTTGAAGATAGACCCCTCCAAGGTCGATATCATGATGAATTTTCCAACACCCAAGACAGTCACTGGAGTAATAATTTTTTTGGGAACGACCCAATATTGGAGAAAGTTTATTGCTAACTTTTCTTCTATCACAACTCATTTGCATGCATTGACTAGTGTGGAAAAGTTCTTCAAGTGGGGAGGAAAGCAACAAAAGGCATTTGATGTCTTGAAATAAAAGATCTATTTAGCTCACTTACTTGCAAGAGACTATGACATGGGTGCAATCCTCATGCAATATGGTAAGCCCATTTCATGTCATTCAAAAATTTTCAATGGTGCAGTGACAAGGTTGAAACAATCAAGCCACTTTCAACAAATGGGATCCTTACAAAAATTCCACTTGGTCAGTAGGTATAAGAAAGGTATATACAACAAGGTTTATGATATGATTTCTAGGCCTATTGTTAGTGCAACTACTTTAAACAAGCATAATTTTGTTTTTCATGAAAGGTATGTTCAACAATATGCATACTTTCAAAATGTACACTTAGGCTTGAGTCAAGAGAACCAAGTAGAGGAATTTGATTACCTTTTGTGTCATAAATTGTTGTACCATCTTGGTAAGAAGGATGTTTCTATTGATGGTGACATGGAAAAATCCAAGAAGTTCATTGACTGATTCCAAATGGTACCTCAAACAGTTCAAGATCAGTTTGAAAAGAGCTAAGGCAAGTACAAAGCAAGGCACAACAAGCATCGTGTAGATCACAAGTTCCAAGTCAGTGATGAAGTGTGGCTTCACATTAGAAAAGAGAGGCTCCAACGAGAAGGTAAAAATCTAAAACCAATTTTATATCGTCCATTCAGAATTATGGAAAAGATTGGTGAAAATGCCTTCAGGTTGTATTTGCCTTCATATATGCAAATTTATGTTGTTGTTAATGTTGAGAACTTAAGGTTGAATGAGCCTCCTTTGATTGAAGATCAAGGAGAGAATGTTCAAATTCCATCCATTGAAGATTTCTCTCCTGAATACCTTGATGAACTACAATAAGACATCATTCTTGACAGAAGAACAGGGTCTTCAAAACGAGGGAATGTGGATTACCTTTGTGTGGGGCTCAAAGGAATAAATCCTTCCAAATCCAAATGGATCAAGATTGGAAAGGTGAGGGAACTTTATCCTCACCTGTTGAACAACTAAAAATGATCTTTTGGGGTCCAAAAGCTTCTAGTTGGGGGGAATGATCAGGTGCTCAAAAATCAAAGTTTTCAGATCATTGTGGAACCTGAACAACCATGTAGTTCTCATCATCCTTAATCTGGTGCAACTAGTTTCGCGCGAAACGGACTCCGTATGCTCCCATAAACATGTTTTGTTTGTTTTCCTAAACAAGCAATTTTGAAAAAAATATGCAAGCAGCCCAGTGAGCAATCTGTACTGCAAACGTGGCATTGACTGGGCATGCCTACATGGCAGGGTGACTGTGCATATGATTTTTTACCTTTGGTGAATTAGATGGTGCCCAGTGGCATGATTTCAATGGTGCATATTTGTACAAATTTCATTCGTTGGTTGGTGGCCAACCACATGTTACCACCAAAAATTAGGTAAGGTCGGAGCAGCAATGAGTGGGGTCGAACTCGCGACCTAAAAGTGATAAGTCCAATCCATTACCAACATGCCACATGATATTTCTTATTAACTATTTTTATCGGCACATATTTAAAGTTAAAGTCTGGTGCCATCCAAAAAAGGGGCCAACCCTTGGGCGTGTGCCACCCAACGGAACCATGACGGAGCGCAGTGGGGGCCCGGTCGATGGGGGAAGGCCATTGGCCTTTGCCTCGGGCACGTGGCCCCCCATGTGGACCAAATTTTCGAGATTAAGGCCTCACTGGGCATTTAATCCGTCCAACAAACTTACATAGAATTAGGCGAAATTGGTGCTTGGTTAGCGGAAATTGGAGGCGAAATTGTAGGATGATGTCAGATTTTGGGGAAATTGAGGTTCGATTAGAAGAAAGGCTTGGAGAAGCCATAACTTCTTTAGGTTTTTACCAAATCAGGAGCATAAAAAGGCTAGATAGGAATTTTTGGGCATTCTGGAGCCATTGGAACAGGTTTTAGAGTTGTTTGAGCATTGTAAACTGATGTTTTCGCACTTTTGAGAATAATAGAGATTCCCAAGCCATTGGAAGATGGACCAAGGAGACGTAGCCTAGGAGGGGTGAAATCCTTCATCATGTGTTGTTGTGATATTGTTTTGGTGATGTTCTTTTCTGTTATATGTTGTTGTTTAATCATTTGTTTATGATAATTTCTACATGAAATTTACAAAAAACACTCAAAAACTCATGTTAAAACTTACAATAAACCTCATGAATCCTTAAGCACTTTTACATATTTTGAAGAGGAATTTAGCAAAACAAACTAATTTTCCCATTCAGATCACAAGCAATCGAAGATTCCTCCACCAGATCTCATCAGCTCAGAGTTACAAGTAGCCGAGCCCACCGAGTTCATTGGAAGTTAAGCCAATGATAGTTGAAGATAAGTTAATCTCAAGTTTTGGATCTAAGCCTCCCTAATTTTAAGGAAGTTTTTGGTAGCTTAACTTGTATAAATAAGGCCTAGGGCCTCATTAGGATTCAACTTTTTATTATAGCCAAGAGGTAATTTTCATAATAAGATATTATGATTATTATTCCTATGTAATTTTTGACATTTTGGTGATAATGAAAAGGGTTTCTTTGATCCATCATTGATTTGACTCAGAGGGTTGAAGCTCTTGGGTTAGGGCCCAACCTTAGCAACAAAGGTTCCTCTTCTTTATGTATATGTATGCTTAGATTACATTCATAGTTAGCTACTAAAGTTATTTCTATTTTATTTCATTTACAAGTACTTGAATGATTGTTTAGTTTTGCTCCCATTAGTTGAAGAGGTAGATCAGTGGTACAATAGTGAAAGCGAATACTTCAGAAAATATTGTGATAGTGGCCTCTTCCTCATCTCCCTCATGGGATCATGGTTTGAGGGTCCCACTCTCACAACCCCAAAAATAGATTTGTCTCTTTAGATCATTGCATGGATAGGGTTCTTGATTGAATAGATTATTGTTTATAATTCCTTAGAAGTACCTGCAATTGTCATTTTGGTTTTTTGAAGTTGTTGTAATTTAGAAAGAATTTCATTTCATAGATTTCTCCATTAGCCATCAATAACTCTGTTTTTCCTAAATTCAACTCATATTTTCCATATGTAAATGAAGTTATGCATAAATTAAGGAAAGAATGTATGGTGTTGTAGGAGTTTTTGATCTGTAGGGAGAACTCATTTGACCAGACTCATCCAAGTCTTCTTCACCCATACCATCGAATTCTACCAACCCCTAATCCGAATTTCTATTTTGTAGCAAAGTGGACATCTCCCTTGAGAAAATCCAACCATCTTGAAGAATTTGGTTGAGCCTTGGGTAGTGTACACCTCCTCTATGCCTTATCCCACCACCAAACATCTTTCCCACACTTTATTCCACCTCTCCTACCCTCCTATAGATTTCATCCTGTTTCTTGTAGTAAACCAAGACACCCTATTAAGCAAAGATGATCACCTAGTCTTAGGTTAGGCCTCCACTTGGCTTCCATACCCTCAGCGCCATTATGGACCTGTTCCCCATGCCTTTCTCCCCTACAAAAGATCACATTGGTTCACTTAGAATTTACATTTATAAAATTGAAAATAAAAAAGACTCTTTTATGCAATTTCTAGTTAGTACATGCATACAACAGTCTTAGTAGTTTTAGGATAATTTCCATGCCTACTTAGTCTAAATAACTAGATGTTAGAATGAAAGGTTAAATTAGGTCTCTTATGCAAGTAATGTGTAAATGCTTAGCTAGATAATTTCATGTAACTCCATAGCACTTTCCCATTCAGTATTTTCATTTCCTAAGATAGCCAGCATTTACTTTCTGCATTGTAGATAGTTTTCCATTTGTTGTTAGTAGTTAGACTCCTTCTAGTCAATAAGAGATTGGTTTGAAAAACCCTAGTGGTCTATCGCCCCAGTTGAAAATTGAAAAGAGTAGACTATTGCATCTATTGTGTATACATCACTGCCACCTCCAAGTTTGTACGAACCTCGGGTTAGTGACGTAAAGCTGGTAGCCCTAAGAGTTGCAACATCCTTGCTGCAATACTGGAGCTCATAAGAAATGTCGGAAATACTACATTCACTAAAGAAATGGCAGCCTTACCTAATGGGAAGGCAGTTCAAGGTAAAAATAGGTCATGATAGTCTTAAATACATTTTGGAATAAAGATTATCTTCAGAAGCGTAGAAAAAATGGGTGGAAAAGATGTTGGGTTATGACTTTGAAATTATCTACAAAAAAGGGAAGCAAAATATTGTTGCAGATGCACTCTCAAGTCTAAAGGATGAGGATGTGGAAGCATTGCTTTGTGCCATTTCCATTATCCAACCTAAGTGGATAACCAAAGGAAAGGATGAATGGAAGAATGATGAAGAGGTGTGTTCACTCATTCAATAGTTGCAGCAAGATCCTAGTACATCTGATACATTTAGTAAAGATCACTTATATCTTTGTAATAATTCATGATTCAAACAAAAGATTCTTTTGTAATTGCACACCTCTCCCTTAGGAGGCCACTCAGGATTTTTGAAAACTTACCATAGGGTCAAGAAGGAATTTTTTGGGATGGCATTAAATCTAATATTCAAAAGTTTGTGGCAGAACTTTTGGTTTTCCAACAAAATAAAGTTGAGAGAATTAAGACCCCTAGCTAGTTACAAACTTTAACCATTCCAAGTCTGCGTTGGGAAACGGTCTCAATGGATTTTATCACATGATTATCCAAGTCTGAAGGAGAGAGTGTCATCATGGTGATAGTCGATAGAATTACCAAGTATGCACAATATTTTTCATTATCTCATGCTTTTAAATCCAGTATAGTTTCTACTACATTTACGGAAACAATTCCAAAACTTCATGGAAACCCAAAGATTATAGTAAGTGACGGAGATCCCATTTTCACTCGACATTTTTGGACGAAATTATTTTATTGTCTTAGTACTCAATTAGCTCATACATCATCTCATCATCCTCAATCTGATGGGAAACTAAGGTAGTGAACAAATTTTTGGAAGGATATCTTTGTTGCTTTATATCTGATAAACAAATACAATGGTTCAAGTGGTTACCTCTAGCTGAATGGTGGTATAACATTTCCTTCCATAGTGCAGCAAAAATGACCCCATTTATGGCACTTTATGGATATCATCCACTATCCATCACATCATATTTAAGAGAAAATTCTATGGTTAAAGCAGTGGAAGGTCACATTGAACATCAACAACAAGTTCTCCAACTCTTAAATAATAACCTCACTGCGGCACAGAATCGAATGAAACAATATACATATCAACATCACAGTGAAATAATTTTTGATCTAGGTGACTAGGTATTTTTATGGCTACAACCATACAAACAAATGCCTCTCAAGCAAGAAAAGAAGGATAATAAATTATCACCAAAGTACTACAGTCCTTACAAGGTGTTGCAAAATATTGGTACCATGGCATACAAATTGGAGTTGCCTACATCTTCTCGAGTGCACCCAGTTTTCCATGTTTCATGCTTAAAGAAGTTTATTGGTGACAAGCTTCCAGTTGAAACAATGTTTCCAAAACTTGATGAGGAAGGAAAAATCATATTTGAGCCTGACGAAGTCAAGGAAATAAGAACTCAACAACTACATAATCAATCAACTTCAGAGTACTTCATTAAGTGGAAGAACTTACCAGTTGAAGATTCCACATGGGAGGATGAGAATTTTATACAAAAGAATTCATAACTACTCAAGCATTGAGGACAACACTTTTTGAAGGAGAGGGGCATGTTAGCTCCATATAATAGTAGGGTATCCCCCTTATTGTCATTGCTGTGCCATGTAGCCCCCATATATTTATTGTTGTGCCCCATAAAGCCCACTATTGTTAGTGTTTATCCCTTACATTATTATTGTTAACTAAGCTCTGATTATATTGTGACCCCTCAGACTCATATATACACAAAGGAGGTATTTTCTTTTGTATCATCCAAGAATTGTTCATTTATGTAATGTAAAGGAGGTTTACACCTCCAAGAGGATACTTTTTAAGTCGTTGATCTATCTTTTTGTGAGATGGTTGCATAATATATATACTTTGTTCAAATACACTGAAACTTTCAAGCATAACCCTTGGAACCCTTTTTATAAGTTTGAAAGAGTTGCATGGTAAACCTTTTATTGTGATCTAAAACCTATGCTATGAAATTATCTCTAGTCTTCAACTGTACCTATCAGCGATTATTTGTAAAATTTGGTTTCTAACATTCATATTTTGGAAATGGCCAAAATATCAACCTTCTCCCCTTATTGAAAGAGAGTATGCCCACAAGAATTACATATATGATTTCTGTTGAAATGTGGCAACAAGAATATTCCAATTTTAATTTGTTCTTGAATTAAAATTGAGAACTAAAATTCGAATTTAGTCTCACCAGCTGCTTCAAAAATAATTAATTAATTCATCTTGGATTAATTAGTTGGAGAAAGTCAAGCTAGAAGTCTTTGTGAAGTCATGCAACAATTATCACTTAAATTAAGGAGATTTTCCCTTAATTAAGGAGATAAGGATGAGTTATAATTGAGTTGTAATTAGTTAGGTCAGTTAACTAAGTTATGCCAGTTAAATTAGTTCCAAAAAGTTTGAGGAACTAATTGTGAGTTCAGCCAGTTAATGCATGCATGCATCAAACTAGTGTACTCTAGATAACTGAAAATTCTCTCATAAATAACTCATGCATGTCTATTCTGAGAAAGTCCCAGTTGAGATTAAAGATAGGGACAATGTACTATCAATTGCAGGAATTTTCTTATAAGGAAAATGCATCCATGCATAAGGAATTCATTCCTTGAGGATTGCACAATTCTAACAGTGTGTTGGAGCGGTGTGTGAGATCAGTGTTACATTAGGTAATAGTTGGATCACCCAGGGAAAATTGGGCAAGGAAATAGGAGCTTGGAGGGCAAAGGAGAAGGCTTATGAGTAGTCTATTTTGTTTGTGAGTGACTATGAGGGATTGTATTGGGAGCTAGCTAGCTGTGAGAGCTAAAGCTGTGTGTAATCTTGATATATTTCCACTTGTATGATAATACGGATAGTGGGGTTTTTAGCTGAGGCTTTCCCCTAATTATTATTCTATGTTTCATGTGTATTGATTCTTCTTCTGGTTATATGTGTTCTACTTGATCTTTCTCAAATCTATGATGATTCTGCAAGTTTGATTGTAGTAGATTAAAGTATTTTTATTTAGTTATATTGCATTATCAAGTTAATCTATAGTGAGAATTTCTACATGGTGTCAGAGCAAAGGTTATCAGAGCTGTGAACAATATACGAAGAAGAGAATTCGAATTTTGAAGTGGGATTGCAGGTACAAATCGAATTCATCTCATACTTCAGGTTGGTCAATGGCGTTCTATGGCTTGAGACTCAAGTATGCCTTGGAAGGCAACTAGAATTACATAGCATGGAAGGATAGAATGGAAGCGGTATTAGAAGAAATTGCCTTGAAGGATTTCATTGATCAAGTAATCCCCAAGCTAGCTGCAGCTAATGCACAAGAGTTGGCTAAATGGAAGAAGTGTGTGGTGAAGGTGAGACGGATCATCATGGAGGGAGTTCGAGACCATATTGTCTCAAGTCTCCATGGGAAGGATACTTTGTTTTCAATGTGGAAGACATTGAAGGACCTCTATTAGAACAGTAGCGACCAGAGGAAGCTAGCGCTCAAGGATAAGCTTCGGAAAATAAAGATGGAGAAGGGCGATACTATTTCTACATATCTGAACAAGTTCACCACCTGTAGAGATGAGCTTGGTAGTGTGGGAATAACTACTTTCGATGATGATATGGTGAGCCTTGCTCTCCTCGGTCTTCCAAAGAGCTGGAATAGCTACCAGGACTCTATGAATGGAAGGGAGATACTGCCAAATTGGGAACGACTATGGTTAAATATCATGTAGGAGGAGATCAGGAGGAGCACTCAGGATGGTTCTTCATCAAAGAATGATGATGAAGAAAATCTATCCTTAGCAAGTAAGGCAAGGAAAGGGAAAGTGAAGGCTTCCCATTCCAAATCGAATTCTTCTCATGGAGGGAAGAAGGGTGACAAATCTAAAAAGAAATGCTTTAATTGTCATGATATGGGACATTATGCAACTAATTTCCCATCGAAGAAGTCCAAGAAGGGATCCATAAAAGGATCGGAAGGTGAGGATTTAGTCTCTCAGTGTGAAATGGACTTTACCCTCATCGAATGCATGGTTTCATCGATGGTGGGTTGTGTTTGGTATATTGACAGTGGAGCCTCATTCCACATGATCGGTGATAAAAGTTTATTCAGTACCTTGGAGGAGAAAGACCTCAAGATGCGCATAGAGATGGGTGAAGATAGAAAGTACAATGTTTCAAGAGTGGGCATGGTTGCTTCAGAGGGAGCATGGAGCTCCTCTCACCTTGACAGATGTAAAGTATGTGCCTGGACTGAAGAAGAACTTAGTATCGGTCACAATGTTGGAGGACAAAGGCTACGATGTTGCCTTCAGTAAAGGAAAGGTGTTCCTAAGACACATAGCCATGGGTCAGACCAAGAGGATCGGGATTCAAGTGAAGAATCTCTATAAACTAGAGGTAGATGATTGTGCAGCATTAAGTTTGAAAGAAAAATTGGTGCAAAGCTAAGACATTGCCGAGTTATGGCATAGATGGTTGGGCCATTTTCATCATGGGGCCTTGAAGATAATGCTGCAAATATCTACAGGACTTCCCAAAGGTAAACTTGAGCAAGTTGACACATGCAAAGGTTGTACCTTGGGAAAGTATGCCAAGTCTTCCTTTCATGATTGAGACAATCGAGTAGAAGCAATCTTAGAGTGAGTTCATACTGATTTCTGTGGACCATTCTCGAAAACATCCACAACGAAGCAAAGGTATTATGTGATTTTCATTAATGATTATTCTCGTAAATTTTGGATTTATTTCATGTAGAAGAAGGACCAAACCTTCTCAAAGTTTTGTGAGTTCAAAGCTTTGGTTGAGAAAGAATCAGGGAACAATATCAAGGCCTTGAGAAACGACAACGGTGGAGAATATGTCTCCCAAGAGTTTAAGGACTTCTATGCAGCGGAATGAATTAAATGAGAGTTGATGGCACCTCATAACCCACAGCAGAATGGGGTGTCCGAAAAGAAGAACAGAATGATTGTAGGGGTAGCACGGGCAATGTTGCATGACCAAGGCCTACCACTTCATTTGTGGGCTGAAGCATGCAACACAGCGGTCTATTTGCAAAATAGAAGCCTGCATCACATACTTGGGATGAAGATACCAGAGGAATCTTTCTCTGGTAAGAGACCAAATGTGGGTCACTTCAGGATCTTTTTTGCATCATTATATTTCCATGTGACAAAGGATGCATGGAAGAAGCTTGAGCTGATAGCTGAGTTGGGGATACTTTTGGGGTACACTGATACACCCCACAACTATCAGGTGTACTTTCCTACCAGTCGGAGGACAGTGGTTCGCAGAGATCTCAATTTTGATGAGTTGAAGGCCATGTGAGTTTCCCTTGAGAGGGAGCTCCAACTACAAGCTATGGAGGAACTGTTGATTCCTAAGGAGGAGCCTCAGACTGATGTGGAGCAGCCACATCCATAGGTTCTAGAAGTGGAGACATCCACTCAAGTAGAGTCTTCCAAAAATGGATGGAAGCACACAAGAGAAGCTGACATATTGTTGTTAGATGCGAGAGAGAATGTGGGAGAACCATCTTCTCAATGCAAACAGAGGAGGTCACCTGAGAGGTACACTGGATACATGACCCTTGTTGGGGAATGTGTTGAGACTGAGCCATCTTCTTTTGAGGAAGAAGTGCAGCAGCCGATTTGGGTTGATGTTATGGTGGAGGAGTATGACTCTGTAGTTCAAAACAATGTTTGGGATGTGGTTCCAAGAATGGAGAACAAGTCAGTTGTGAGTTCCCGTTGGCTTTAAAAGGTAAAGCAAGCTGTTGATGGTAGTGTGGAGAAGCATAAGGAAATATTTGTTGCTCGTGGCTTTTCTCATATTGAGGGGATTGACTATGATGAGACTTTTTCACCTGTTACAAGGTACTCAACTATCAGATCGATGTTGGCACTATCAGTACAGATGGGTTGGAAGATCCATCAGATGGATGTGAAGAATGCATTCCTCAATGGCAAGATTGAGGAAGAGGTGTACATA
>APFE031740428.1:0-27243 GCA_000404065.3 Pinus taeda | reverse complement strand
CTCCCTTCCAGGAGAAGCTGGAAAACGAGAGAGAGTTGTAGCTCTCTGCAGGTTGCAGCCTGCGTACTGGTAAAGGACTGCACCAGTACATTGTAAACAGAAGTTTCTAGTTTAAAGAAAGATAGAGACGAATTGCAGCAGGTGGTTTTCACCCACGTTGGGTTTCCACCTTATATCTGGTGTTCTGTGTGTGATTGTCGTTCTGCTCTATTTTACTGTCTCTGGTTATTGGTTATTTGATACTGCATCCCAGATTAACAAACGTCATCTGAAAGTTTAAGTAAATTAAAATTTTGCTCTGTGTACGCGGGTTTACTTCTGATTAGTTGCGTATATACGCGGATTGAATTAACTGAAGTAGCGTATACATTTTGGTTTTTGAAAAGGATTATTTGACTTGATAATACTGATTCACCCCCCCTCTCAGTATTATTTCCAACACTTGGGTTAAAGCCCAACCTTAGCAGCAAAGGTTCCTCTTCTTTATGTATATGTATGCTTAGATTACATTAATAGTTAGCTACTAAAGTTATTTCTATTTTATTTCATTTACAAGTACTTGAATGATTGTTTAGTTTTGCTCCCATTAGTTGAAGAGGTAGATCAGTGGTACAATAGTGAAAGTGAATACTTCAGAAATTATTGTGATAGTGGCCTCTTCCTCATCTCCCTCATGGGATCATGGTTTGAGGGTCCCACTCTCACAACCCCAAAAACAGATTTGTCTCTTTAGATCATTGCATGGATTGGGTTCTTGATTGAGTAGATTATTGTTTATAATTCCTTAGAAGTACCTGCAATTGTCATTTTGGTATTTTGAATTTGTAATTTATAAAGAATTTAATTTCATAGATTTCTCCATTAGCCATCAATAACTCTGTTTTTCCTAAATTCAACTCATATTTTCCATATGTAAATGAAGTTATGCATAAATTAAGGAAAGAATGTATGGTGTTGTAGGAGTTTTGGATCTGTAGGGAGAAACCATTTCACCAGCCTCATCCAAGTCTTCTTCACCCATACCATCGAAGTCTACCAACCCCTAATCCGAATTTTTATTTTGTAGCAAAGTGGACATCTCCCTTGAGCAAATCCAACCATCTTGAAGAATTGGGTTGAGCCTTGGGTAGTGTACACCTCCTCTATGCCTTATCCCACCACCAAACATCTTTCCCACACTTTATTCCGCCTCTCCTACCCTCCTATAGATTTCATCCTGTTTCTTGTAGTAAACCGAGACATCCTATAGTAAAACCATGACATCATATAGTACTACAGGAGACCTTGTAGCAACATGTTTTAAGCCTGAATTAAGTAAACATGATCACCTAGTCTTAGGTTAGGCCTCCACTTGGCTTCCATATCCTTAGCACCATTATGGACCTGTTTCCCCATGCCTTTCTCCCCTGCAAAAGATCACATTGGTTCACTTAGAATTTACATTTATAAAATTGAAAAAAAAAAAGACTCTTTTATGCAATTTCTAGTTAGTACATGCATACAACAGTCATAGTAGTTTAGGATAATTTCCATGCTTACTTAGTCTAAATAACTAGATGTTAGAATGAAAACTTGATGAGGAAGGAAAAATCATATTTGAGCCTGACGAAGTCAAGGAATCAAGAACTCGACAACTACATAATCAATCAACTTCAGAGTACTTCATTAAGTGGAAGAACTTACCAGTTGAAGATTCCACATGGGAGGATGAGAATTTTATACAAAAGAATTCATAACTACTCAAGCATTGAGGACAACACTTTTTGAAGGAGAGGGGCATGTTAGCTCCATATAATAGTATGGTATCCCCCTTATCGTCATTGTTGTGCCCATGTAGCCCCCATATTGTTATTGTTGTGCCCCATAAAGCCCACTATTGTTAGTGTTGTTCTCTTACATTATTATTGTTATCTAGGCTCTGATTATATTGTGACTCCTTAGACTCATATATACACAAAGGAGGTATTTTCTTTTGTATCATCCAAGAATTGTTCATTTATGTAATGTAAAGGAGGTTTACACCTCCAAGAGGATACTTTTTAAGTCGTTGATCTATCTTTTTGTGAGATGGTTGCATAACATATATACTTTGTTCAAATACACTGAAACTTTCAAGCATAACCCATGGAACCCTTTTTATAAGTTTGAAAGAGTTGCATGGTAAACCTTTCATTGTGATCTAAAACCTATGCTATGAAATTATCTCCAGTATTCAACTGTACCTATCAGCAATTATTTGTAAAATTTGGTTTCTAACATTCATAATTTGGATATGGCCGAAATATCAACCTTCTCCCCTTATTGAAAGAGAGTATGCCCACAAGAATTACATCTAATACATTACATATATGATTTCTGTTGAAATGTGGCAACAAGAATATTCCAATTTTAATTTGTTCTTGAATTAAAATTAAGAATTAAAATTCGAATTTAGTCTCACCAGCTGCTTGAAAAATAATTAATTAATTCATCTTGGATTAATTAGTTGGAGAAAGTCAAGCTAGAAGTCTTTGTGAAGTCATGAAACAATTATCACTTAAATTAAGGAGATTTTCCATTAATTAAGGAGATAAGGATGAGTTATAATTGAGTTGTAATTACTTAGGTCAGTTAACTAAGTTATACCCAGTTAAATTAGTTCCAAACAGTTTGAGGAACTAATTGTGAGTTTAGTCAGTTAATGCATGCACGCATCAAACTAGTGTACTCCAGATAACTAAAGATTCTCTCATAAATAACTCATGCATGTCTATTTTGAGAAAGTCCCAGTTGAGATTAAAGACAGGGACAATGTACTATCAGTTGCAGGAATTTTCCTATAAGGAAAACTCATCCATGCAGAAGGAATTCATTCCTTGAGGATTGCACAATTCTAACAGTGTGTTGGAGCGGTGTGTGAGATCAGTGTTACATTAGGCAATAGTTGGATCACCCAAGGAAAACTGGGCAAGGAAATAGGAGCTTGGAAGGCAAAGGAGAAGGCTTATGAGCAGTCTATTTTGTCTGTGAGTGACTATGAGGGATTGTACTGGGAGCTGGCTAGCTGTGAGAGCTAAAGCTGTGTGCAATCTTGATATATTTCCACTTGTATGATAATACAGATAGTGGGGTTTTTAGCTGAGGCTTTCCCCTAAGTATTATTCTATGTTTCATGTGTATTGATTCTTCTTCTGGTTATATTTGTTCTACTTGATCTTGCTCAAATCTATGATGATTCTACAAGTTTGATTGTAAAAGTAGATTAAATTATTTTGCTTTAGTTATATTGCATTATCAGGTTAATCTACAATGAGAATTTCTACATGGTATCAGAGCAAAGGTTATCAAAGCTGTGAACAATATACGGAGAAGAGAATTCAAATTTTGAAGTGGGATTGCAGGTACAAATCGAATTCATCTCATACTTCAGGTTGGTCAATGGCGTTCTATGGCTTCAGACTCAAGTATGCCTTGGAAGGTAGCTCGAATTACATAGCATGGAAGGATAGAATGGAAGCGATATTAGAAGACAATGCCTTGAAGGATTTCATTGATCAAGTAATCCCCAAGCTAGCTGCAGCTAATGCACAAGAGTTGGCTGAATGGAAGAAGTGTGTGGTGAAGGCGAGACAGATCATCATGGAGGGAGTTCGAGACCATATTGTCTCAAGTCTCCATGGGAAGGATACTTTGTTTTCAATGTGGAATACATTGGAGGACCTCTATTAGAACAGTAGCAACCAGAGGAAACTAGCGCTCAAGGATAAGCTTCGGAAAATAAAGATGGAGAAGGGTGATACTATTTCTACATATCTGAACAAGCTCACCACCTGCAGAGATGAGCTTGGTAGTGTGGGAGTAACTACTTTCGATGATGATATGGTGAGCCTTGCTCTCCTCGGTGTTCCAAAGAGCTGGAATAGCTACCAGGACTCTATGAATGGAAGGGAGATACTGCCACATTGGGAACGACTGTAGTCAAATATCATGTAGGAGGAGATCAGGAGGAGCACTCAGGATGGTTCTTCATCAAAGAATGATGATGAAGAAAATCTAGCCTTAGCAAGTAAGGCAAGGAAAGGGAAAGTGAAGGCTTCCCATTTCAAATCGAATTCTTCTCATGGAGGGAAGAAGGGTGACAAATCTAAAAAGAAATGCTTTAATTGTCATGAGATGGGACATTATGCAACTAATTTCCCATCGAAGAAGTCTAAGAAGGGATCCATAAAAGGATCGGAAGGTGAGGCTTTAGTCTCTTAGTGCGAAATGGACTTTACCCTCATCGCGTGCATGGTTTCATCGATGGTGGGTTGTGTTTGGTATATTGATAGTGGAGCGTCATTCCACATGACTGGTGATAAAAGTTTATTCAGTACCTTGCAAGAGAAAGACCTCAAGATGTGAATAGATATGGGTGACGACAGAAAGTACAGTGTTTCAAGAGTGGGCATGGTTGCTTCAGAGGGAGCATGGAGCTCCTCTCACCTTGACAGATGTAAAGTATGTGCCTGGACTGAAGAAGAACTTGGTATCGGTCATGATGTTGGAGGACAAAGGCTACGATGTTGCCTTCAATAAAGGAAAGGTGTTCCTAAGACACATAGCCATGGGTCAGACCAAGAGGATCGGGATTCGAGTGAAGAATCTCTATAAACTAGAGGTAGATGATTGTGCAGCATTAAGTTTGAAAGAAAAATAGGTGCAAAGCTAAGACATTGCTAAGTTATGGCACAGACGGTTGGGCCATTTTCATCATGGGGCCTTGAAGATAATGCTGCAAATATCTACAGGACTTCCCAAAGGTAAACTTGAGCAGGTTGACACATGCAAAGGTTGTACCTTGGGAAAGTATGCCAAGTCTTCCTTTCATGATCGAGACAATCGAGCAGAAGCAATCTTAGAGTGAGTTCATACTGATTTGTGTGGACCATTATCGACAGCATCCACAACGAAGCAAAGGTATTATGTGATTTTCATTAATGATTATTCTCGTAAATGTTGGATTTATTTCATGTAGAAGAAGGATCAAACATTCTCAAAGTTTTGTGAGTTCAAAGCTTTGGTTGAGAAAGAATCAGGGAAGAATATCAAGGCCTTGAGAAACGACAATGGTGGAGAATATGTCTCCCAAGAGTTTAAGGACTTCTATGCAGCGGAATGAATTAAACGACAGTTGATGGCACCTCATAACCCACAGCAGAATGGGGTGGCCGAAAGGAAGAACAGAACGATTATAGGGGCAGCACGGGCAATGCTGCATGACCAAGGCCTACCACTTCATTTGTGGGCTGAAGCATGCAACACAGCGGTCTATTTACAAAATAGAAGCCCGCATCGCATACTTGGGATGAAGATACCAGAGGAAGATTTCTCTGGTAAGAGACCAAATGTGGGTCACTTCAGGATCTTTGGTGCATCATTATATTTTCATGTGACAAAGGATGCATGGAAGAAGCTTGAGCTGATAGCCGAGTTGGGGATACTTGTGGGGTACACTGATACACCCCACAACTATTGGGTGTACTTTCCTACCAGTCGAAGGACAGTGGTTCGCAGAGATCTCAAGTTTGATGAGATAAAGGCCATGCGAGTTTCCCTTGAGAGGGAGCTCCAACTACAAGCTATGGAGGAACTGTTGGTTCCTAAGGAGGAGCCTCAGACTGATGTGGAGCAGCCACATCCAGAGGTTCTAGGAGTGGAGACATCCACTCAAGTAGAGTCTTCCAAAGATGGATGGAAGCACACAAGAGAAGCTGACATATTGTTTTCAGATGCGAGAGAGAATGTGGGAGAACCATATTCTCAATATAGACAGAGGAGGTCACTTGAGAGGTACATTGGATACATGACCCTTGTTGGGGAATGTGTTGAGACTGAGCCATCTTCTTTTGAGGAAGCAGTGCAACAGCCGATTTGGGTTGATGTTATGGTGGAGTATGACTCCGTAGTTTGGAACAATGCTTGGGATGTGGTTCCAAGACCGGAGAACAAGTCAGTTGTGATTTCCCGTTGGCTTTAAAAGGTAAAGCAAGCTGCTGATGGTAGTGTGGAGAAGCATAAGGCAATATTTGTCGCTCGTGGCTTTTCTCAGATTGATGGGATTGACTATGATGAGACTTTTTCACCTGTTACAAGGTACTCAACTATCAGATCGATGTTGGCACTATCAATATAGATGGGTTGGAAGATCCATCAGATGGATGTGAAGAATGCATTCCTCAATGGCAAGATTGAGGAAGAGGTGTACATATAGCAGCTGAAAGGTTTTGAGTCCTTTGATCATGAGTCGCATGTATGCCGACTCAAGAGAGATTTGTATAGGCTGAAGCAAGCACCTCGTGCTTGGTACACCAGGATAGACAACTACTTCACCGGGTTGGGCTTCACAAAGAGTGAAGTGGATGTGAACCTGTACCACATCATGGTAAAAGGTAAGCCATTGATCATTGTACTTTATGTTGATGATCTCATATTGACAGGTGATGATCAGTTGATCATGTCTTGGAAGGAGGACCTTGCGAGAGAATTTGAGATGAAAGACATGGGTCTCATGCACTACTTCCTTGGCATGGAAGTGTGGCAAAAGAATGGGGAGTTGTTTGTGTCTCAAGGCAAGTATGCCAATGAGATACTCAGGAGATTCCACATGGAGAAGTGCAAGCCCATGCAGACTTCTCTAGCAGGTAACTGGAGGAAGGAGGATGCTACTTCAGGAGAAGTAGTAGAGGCTACTGTGTAAAAGCAACTTGTGGGTTTCATTGATGTACTTAGTGAACACACGACCAGATTTGTGCTATGTGGTGCGTTGAGCCTCAAAATTACTCTTTCCCTAGCAACTCTTCTCATTCCTTTTCTTTGTTTTTCCATAAGAAAGATGCATTCTCATCCCTAATAACTAGTATATATTGTCTTGAGGAGGACATTTAGTGATTTACATGTTGTGATTTTTATGTTTTGTTATTTGAATAAATTTGTGTATATTAGCTACAGAATGAAACCTATTCTGCAACTACCTCCATGCTCTAACAGGTTCCAGGTGTCAAAAGGAGAAACTAGCCACATGGGCAGCTTTGAAATCATCATGACATGGACCTTGTCCTATTCATTCAGCCTAGGTCTACAAAGAAGATGGCATAAGACTACAATCAATGGATAAGTCAAACGCAAAGAGACCGAGGGGAACAAGACTCTGTTTCATGGTTAATTAATGTGTTTCACAGTGATGGGAAGTGTTATCTGGAGCAACTACCTATACCTACGGACTCCAATAGCCACCTATACAAATAAATCCAATAGCCACCATGTCTTGCATTTATTTCTCCAG
Source organism: Pinus taeda (assembly GCA_000404065.3). Lineage (NCBI taxonomy): Eukaryota > Viridiplantae > Streptophyta > Pinopsida > Pinales > Pinaceae > Pinus > Pinus taeda. Next base: position 19,940 of record APFE031740428.1, on the reverse strand, counting down.
CAGTCGAGGAAGAAATTTTGCATATTTGTCTTCTACTTGTTTTGTTGTAGCATGTTTTTCTCCACAAACAGTTATATGATTTTTCTTATGAATACTTGTGTATAGGACTAAAGAAGTTAGTAATATTTTTAGTAATAATTTTCGTGAAATCGAAGTTCTAGACTCTGTAATTTTTGGGTGTTTTGTGTCCCTGTTTTAATATGAGAAGACCGCATGTTTTTATGAACAACTGAAGGAGTTTTCTTCAAGTTGATTGAGCAAGCGTAGCCTAATCAGTTGCAAAGGGCCCCTGCACTGAAGAAGTTTTCATTTTATTTATTTTTATTTTTCTTGTTAACTGTAAATTCATCATTTTCTTTTTAAAACAATGTTTATAATAATTTTCTGATTAACAGTGTTTATAATGTAGTTTCTATCATTTTCTTACTAACTGTGTTTATAATTTAAAGTAGTTTCTATTAGCTTAATTTCTTTTTATTTATTATCAGTAGTTTAGAAGATAGAACTCAATAGTGTAATCTTGTTTCTTCAATTAAAAACTAACCTTGTTTCAGGATGAGAGTAAGATTGAAGAATGATAAGGATACATTATTGAATAGTTTACTTCATTCACTGTTTTGCTAGTTTAAATTCTCAATTAAACTAATCAGTGCCATTTACTGTCTTTGCCATTTCATTTTTAGTTTAGAATACTAACTCATGGTGTTAATGAATTTTTATGGAAAACCCTTCAAGTTGATAATTCATCCTTAACTAAGTGGTTGAACATTTCATCTATGCAATGAGTTATTACTGCATCTTTGTATTTGCTTTCACTTAGATTAATGAAGTACATAATTACTTAAATGTCATCCCAAGGAGATTTTCTCCCAAAATTGAGAGGCAGAGTAACCAAGTATTTCATTTAGTTTTATTTTTGTAATTAGTTAGACATCAATTGCAAATTTCACTTTCAGTTTTAATTCATGATTTGGAAATAATGGTAAAATAAGAATAGAATCTTTGTTTTCATTTCTTTCTTAGCTCTGTTTTCATTTATTTCTTAGCTCTGTTTTCACTTTTAGATTTTGAGCAGTCTTTAAGAAATTTAGATTTAGTTTTGATAATTTACATTGTAAATCATTAGGAATTAAAAGACCAAAAACCCCCAAAACAACATAAAACATAAAAACAATGAAGTAAGAATGGTTAGCTAGCACAAATAGTGTACTACACTTCATCAGTTTACGATTCCCGGATTGATAATTTATGTAGAGAAATTTAGGACACTAAATTGACCAAACACGGTGAACTAGCTGAGTCAAGCTATGGTTCAGCTTACCAAGAAGTTTTGGAAGGCGGCTAAGCATGTATTGAGATACCTCAGAGGAAAATCTTAGTATGGATTATGGTATAGACAGACAGAGGGAGTGAAGCTACAGGGCTTCATTGATGTAGATTGGGCAGGGAGTCCATCAAATCGGAAAAGCACATCAGGTGGAATTTTCAACCTTCGGTCGGCGGAAGTTTCTTGGTACAGCAGGAAATAGAGGTTGGTTGCACTCAGCACGACAGAGGCCGAATACATGACTGCAGGTCAGGCAGCATGTGAGGCCATCTGGATGCGGAAAAATTTAGTTGGTTTGTTTGATTAGAGGATGGATCCAACTGTGATCTATTGTGATAATCAGAGTTGTATCAAACTCTCTGAGAATCTAGTATTTCATGATAGGTCCAAGCACATCGATATCTGATATCATCATCTCAGAGACTATGTAGTGAGGAGGATCATGTTTTTGTAGTATATTTCGATCGAGGAGCAAGATGTTGGCATTTTGACTAAGGCATTGTCAAAGTGTAAATTCGAGTTCGATAGAGACAAGATCGGGGTGGCAGATAATCCCTTTCTTGTTGAGAGGGAGTGTTGAAATGTGGCAACAAGAATATTCCAATTTTAATTTGTCCTTGAATTAAAATTGAGAATTAGAATTCGAATTTAGTCCCACCAGCTGCTTGAAAAATAATTAATTAATTCGTCTTGGATTAATTAGTTGGAGAAAGTCAACCTAGAAGTCTTTGTGAAGTCATGCAACAATTATCCCTTAAATTGAGGAGATTATTGCTTAATTAAGGAGATAAGGATGAGTTATAATTGAGTTGTAATTAGTTAGCTCAGTTAACTGAGTTATGTCCGGTTAAGTTAGTTCCAAACAGTTTGAGGAACTAATTGTGAGTTCAGTCAGTTAATGCATGCATGCATCAAACTAGTGTACTCCAAATAACTGAAGATTCTCTCATAAATAACTCATGCATGTATATTCTGAGAAAGACCCAGTTGAGATTAAAGACAGGGACAGTGTACTATCAGTTGCAAGAATTTCCTATAAGGAAAACTCATCCATGCATAAGGAATTCATTCCTTGAGGATTACGGAGTTCTGATAATGTGTTGGAGCAATGTGTGAGATCAGTGTTACACTGGGTAACAACTGGATCACCCAGGGAAAATTGCGCAAGGAAATAGGAGCTTGGAGGGCATAGGAGAAGGCTTATGAGCAGTCTATTTTGTCTATGAGTGATTGTGAAGGATTGTACTGAGAATTGGCTAGCTGTGAGAGTTAAAGTTGTGTGTAATCCCAATATATTTCCACTTGTATGATAATACAGATAATGGGGTTTTTATCTGAGGCTTTCCCCTGAGTATTCTTCTGTGTTTCATGTGTATTGATTCTTCTTTTGGTTATATGTGTTCTGCTTGATCTTACTCAAATCTATTAAGCTTCCACAAGTTTGATTATAGAATTAGATTAAAGTATTTTTCTTTAGTTATATTGCATTATCAGGTTAATCTACAGTGAGAATTTCTACAATTTCTGATGAATTTTTAAATACCAGCAATACTTGTGCTAGAGGCACAATGCATGACATATAAATGCAAGTATCATTAGCAAGATATGGGAATGAAAAATATTTATGCTAGATGCATGCTATATGATATATAAATGCATGCATCATTAGAAAGCTATATAAAATACTTCCATTCAAAGAATCACATCTTTGATGAAAATATAAATGTACATAATGTAATTGCAACTAGATTTAGACTCAAGAAATTTACCATTCACATGTTTGATGGCTAGGAATGATGTTCACCAATTATATAGGATAAGTTGTAAGGAAATAAAATTAAAAACAATTTCATGTCATGTGATGAGTTAACATGCATAGCATGTCATTGACAACTACACATGGCAACACGTTGTTGGAATCCAAACAAGTGATAGTTTGATCTACACAACTAGAAGCCATAAAATACATGAACTTGCATACTTGTCAATTTCCATGTGCTTCAGAAAAATTTCTCATTAATGTATATGTAATAATGTCAGATATTTGTGCAAAAACCATTCCAAAATTGAACTTCTATTCACTACCACATACAAATATAAGAACCCAACAAATTTGCAGTAATTAGTAAAAACACATGTCAACAAAAATCAAAGAAAATTACTAGGAACATAGGTGCAAAGGTACAATAGACCCACAATCAATATGTTAGATGAGAAAACTCTATTGCATAAAATAGTCAATTTCAATCAAGATGTCATCAAACCACCAGACATCATTCCAATGAGAAACCAATGCAACAAGCTTGAAGTGAGGAACTTAAAAGTCTCGTGGATAACATTCAAATGCTATGCATGAGGCCTTTAAAGTACCTTATCATTATTATAACACCTGGTGATCCAACTTTAAGAAAACATGAGACCTTCATTATTCAAGGTAGAATATGACATACATATCTCAACCGCAAATATTTCCTTTTGTCAATATCACCTAAGGGTACTACTATTCAAGAGGTCTGTAAATTTAGCTTATGGATTAACAGACAGTGTCTCGTAAGAGTTAAGCAATGGAAACTCATACATTAGCCTATGACGAGTTTAACTCTTGTATATGACTATATGTTGCAACAATCCTTTATGCCTATGTGATAGCATAGTGTTGGAATATGAGTATGTGACAAGTTACCAATGATATCATATACATTAGCCTATGTTGAGTTTAACAATTCCATATGTTGCAATAATACAATAGGTTACAAGTTACCAATGATATCATATACATTAGCCTTTGCCAATTTTAACAATTCCATATGTTGCAATAATATGTTATGCCATGGGGTAACACATTGTTGGACTACGAACAAGTGTCAAATAGAGACCATTTAAACACATTAAAATGTATACTAATGTTACATGTGTTCCAATGAAGTTCTCTTTATTGCCAGCAAGTATTTATGCAATAACAAGGTCATACATTAAAACTGGTGAAAGAAGATGCTAGAAACAGTGGTACAACAGATGAAACTACAATCACTTTTAACCAATTAGATGGCTCACAGAACTATTCTAGACAGACAATGCCCTAGGACAATGACAATCCCCTCACAGAACTAAGTTATATCACAACAATGTCATAATTCTCAAGCATTACAAAACATATAATAGATACTAAAATTTAAGGTTTGTGAACCAATAAGATTTTGTAAGCAACAAGCAACATGTTATCAGCTTTAAGTAATGAAATCATGCAAATATTATACATGAAGTCTTTTGAAGCATCAATTCACTATCTTGATACCTGGTGGCCCAGACTTAAGGAGACATGATACCTACATAGATCTTGTATCACGTCAAGGTAAATGAGGTTTGTATATTGTTTGACTAACGCATGTATAACCATCCAATTCAACAGTGTATAAACCTATAACATTTGAGTTGGAAAGACACTACACATTGACATCCATTAGTCCACGTTTTTAATTAACAGTGATGCATAAATACACAACATTGCAATTTTGTAACCTTGCATAGACAAGTATGTCATAGTTAATAAAAAACTCAAAAATGTGCAACTTAGAATGGGCATTGGGATAAATTTCATAATTCTCCTCCCAACCACTGACAGACTACCTATAATGCAGCTATCACCCCTAGCTTTTGAAGCCTATCCAAATGACCTAACCACCAGATCCACTAGCGATTCTAGAGGTCTGTCCAACCTCCACACTTTTGTTATAAAGATATTTGGTTGTAAAATTATTCAGGGATTCCAAAGGTAATCATCCTCCATCCATCATCCAATGAGGGGCTCTAGAGATAAAATTCTCCACCCTCACTTGATTCAGAGATTCAATAGATTTTCCTCCACCCTGAGATTGTTGTCATAGTAACTCCACCTTGAGTTGGGAATCTAGAGCATACTTAAAATGAAAGTTGGCCTAAGGTATCTTGGTGCCTCCATCCATTAACCATTTTGGTGAAGAAGAGATAAATACCTCCACCCTTAGTCAGCCCAAGGACCAAGAGGTCTGACCAGTGGATCTAGTTAATAGAAATAAGGGATCCAAATTTATTATACAATGGTATGAACACAGGTGTTCTCACACTCAATCCATCAAGAAGTAACTAAGATAATAGACATGGTTGCAAGGTTCTTTCCCTTTGAGAATTAAGGCCATGCTAAAAGATCTCTAACCATTCCATGTACAAAAAGGTCATGGTTATAGGGTTCTTTCCCATTGAAGGGTAGGGGCAATCATGTCAATAATATTACTGAAACATTACTCTGTGTACGGAGGTTATGTATGCCCATAACCCATTTTACATAAATTTATGTAAGATAGCAAAAGGTAGTTATAAGAAATAATCATAGTCATGGCTTGAATTGTATGCTTCACGGGCATGCATGCCAGTTAATTATGATTCTAGAAACACATTATCATTATTGGACTACGCCCTATAATGCATACTCTAATTGGATGTAGAAAAAATGAGAGCCTAATGCGATAAAAATTAAGGGTAAGTTTCAGTAGTGTCATAGTGACACACTTATGATATTGCAACCATTGATACTACGCATGTTTACTCCGCAATCCTCGTGGTGCAAATCCCATGATTCGTGTGTTTCCCTCTTTGCAAAAAATGCCATTGAGTTGTTCTCTGGATGCCTCTCTTGCTACCAATTTTATTTTTTTATTCCTTTATCCCTTTATCTTGCTTTCTCCATTATTCTTTTCCTTCCTCCTTCATTGTGATTCCTCTGTTCACTTCTTGTTCTTTTTGCTCTCCTAACTTGAATTACTCTCCTTTTTTCTACTGCCCTAATGCTAACTCTGGTTAGTTAGAGTTCAACCTCTTTGGACCAACAAAGATGTTACACTTGTCCCTCTTGGCCCAGTGATTATTGATCAACCTTGTAGACAAATCAATCTTGTTCCATTTGGATTCCTTTCTCCTTCATCGTTCACCATTTATCTTCTTCCCAGAACTAGTTCTAGAACCAATAGAGTGTGAGAAAAAAAATATCCTCAACAATGTGCTAATACTCTCATTGGTATATGTATGTGTTCTAAATTTAATAGCTATACAAGTCAGCCAAAGAAAGTAAAGGAACACTCCCTTACTTTATATACTTTAACTTTTTTATACTCTACCCAACCTTTATATATTAGTTATACCCTTCTATTTCAGTTAAGGTAAGGACATTTAACTGGACCGATAAGAGGACTATTATGAAGCAAGGAAATTGAACCTTAGCTAGAGACCTTCCTTTTTCAAAATCATAGGGTTGTATCAATAGGTCTAGGTCAATTAGTATTTATAAATATAAACATGTGTCACAATAGCCAAATAAGGTCTTCAATAGCCAAGTGTGTACATCTTCTTGAAATTTACACTAGCCACACACACACAAAGATATATACTCACAATAGCCATATAAAGTATAAAATAACCAAATGCAAAAATTTACAATAGCCATATGCATGCATTTTTACATTATTTCCAAATAATAATTACACACTTAAATCATATTTGCATAAACGTATATGCATAGGTATATTTATTATCTTCAACATGTGTACACAGGTAACTAAGGAAGTACTTACAATGACCCTACAAATGCAAGGTGGCTAGGACAATATTTACATTATATACATGAATGTACCATGATCGAGACCATTAGCACAATATCTACATACTTTGCAAGATGACCCGGGTCATTACACTTATGGACTCTAGCCATACTAGGGGAAGAAGGAACCATATGCATTACATCACTCTACATTGGTAGTTGAAGACCTTGTTAGGCTGAGTGTTAAAGGAGAAACATGAGGAGAGAAATGAGGTAATCTCCTTTTTTAATAGGATCCAGAGGGTCCAGTGGCAGCATAAGTATTCTCTAGAGAGATTGGATGCTTACTGGCTCACCTCTAGAAACACATCCAATGTGAGTTCAAACCATTTTTTTAGCTGGTACAAGTGTGCAGGACCCTAGTCCAGTGACATCTTCAAATTCATGAATATTTTATTATGTTGTTTTTATGATTTATTGTGCAGTCTCATTGTCATAGAGAATTTCCATGATCAATTGTCATTTATTATGTTTTTGTTGAAACTCCATATATACTTATACTGGACAACAAACCCAGTTTCCCTTGTGGCAAATTGAGGTCAATATATTTTTTGACAGTTGGTCTATGAGTGATGTATCTTGATTTTCGATGGTAATGAAAATCTAACTTACAACTTAACTCAAGTGGTTGGGATTCTGACTTTCCACCCCATCTATCCAAGTTCAAGTCTCTAGTAGCACACTTTAGCCTGTGTTTATTAGACTCAAGGAGTAGGTGGCCCCAGGAAGTTTTCACTCCATTCGTTCAAGACATCTTGGCTCTTGCTTTATCTCTCAAGCTATAGTAAGGAAAAACGGGATAGAAAGGAGTCCTTGATGGCAACCTTCACCTCTTTTTTATCATATTGAAGTTTATTCTCTTTATGAATTCCATGAGGGAGGCATCACCTTCATCTCCAAGACATAGAACAATCTATTTCATTTAAATAACTTAATAGGATGTAAAATATCTAACTTAATATCATGTAACATACATAGCTTATATAAAACTATGATCATAACATCATAAATAATTATGATATAATAATAATATTTATAAAATAATAGAGGGAGGCTAGAGTGGGAGGGGTACTCTTTATCCCCGATGGAGAAATAAGAAAAAAAATTCATGGGGTTTGAGAATATCCACAAACAACTAGGTGGAAGAATATGGATTATGGAAAGGGTTAAGGATGGCAACAAATGAAGGAATTACCCATCTAACAGTTTTTAGAGACTCCCAGATCACAATTCAAAAATGCATTAAGTGGCTTAAAACAAGGACTCAGATCCAAACCCAACAATGCAAAGAATAATATTAATGTTGGATAAATTCATTTTCATAGAGTTATATCACATCCAAAGGGAAAATAGTGGGTTAGCGAATGAACAACCGAATCAAGCCGCCATGTTGGAGCAAGGAGAGCTAAGGGTAAACGAAGGTGTACCCATTAAATGCCATATCCCATGAAATCAAATGAACAGAAGACCTCGAAAATCTAGAAGAGAATTAAGAAAAGAGCAATGATTGACATGGAGATTAAGTACCATAATTACTTGGGTACATTTGTTAAGCAAGGGGATTATCGATGGTATTTTGACACCACCAATCCACAAATGGACAGTAATGAGAATTAAAGGCGGGATTAAGGACAACTAGGAACACGCAGGATGTAATTTAAGGAAAAGAAGTTGAGAAGAAATGGTGAACCCTGATCTCAAGGAGAATCGATTCAAGTCAATCATGCAGACATTCACCTTGAGGAAAGAAGCAATGAATTCTCACTTGGTTCTTGGGAGGGAATTATCAAAGTGCATTAAACATGAAATGCCCTTTTTGCACCATCAATATGGAGCTAATCTTCGCTATAAGAAGATGGCTCTAGAGATTTTATGCATTGTGGATTGCTACACATTCCCTTCGGGTCGAAGATATGGCTTCTCCGTTGGGAAATGGTGCTAGTGACTTATCTCGAAATTCCTTTGGTGCATTCAGGAATGAGGTGGACGATATGATTTCAAGGATTGAATGGAAAATCATTTATAAAGCTTGGTCTCATTTGACTCTCATATCAAACCAACTAGAAGGCTTGAGAAAGGATGTAGAGAATGTCCAAGTGGCAACGAAAGTTATCATGATGAAGATTGTGACTTTTGACAGGATGGTAGAGAACTCAAACAAGAGGGTGGAGATTGTTGTGGTGTCTATTTTAAAGGAAGTATTCAGAATTGAGGAGGGTGGTGCTAATGAACCATCGCACGACGAAATGGGAGCCTCCCCTTTGGAGCTCATCATGAAAATGGAGATTCAGCAAGAAGCAGAGCATCAAGGTCCTAATGACAAAGGCCAACTGGGGGATGCAAAATCTTAAGATATGGAAGAAGTTGCATGACATACCACAAAAGGAGCTGAATAGCTAGTATATACCAATAGTATTCTTATTGTTTATGTAGACATTAATATGTTATGCAAGTATATAAATTTTAATGGAATTTTCTGGGGAATGTATAAGGAAATGTAGAATATCTAGAGAAGAAGAATATGAAATTTCATTGTCTCTAGTCAGAGCAGTTTTGGAGGAATGAGGAATTGTTATTGCTACCAAATGTAATGGTTCTAGCCAGAATCTAGATTGTTTAATAGAATTATAACCATTCCTTTAAAAAATATATATATATTGTAATCATTAATATATATTGATAAGTGTGAATCATCATTTCTTTGTACTTTAATTATATAAATTAATAAATAAATCAATAATTATTATTTTTTCTATTGAAATACATGTTAAGTGAAGCAATCATCAAATTTGTACTTTTATCTATTTTTGTTTTAAGAAATCAATAAATAATGGTGATTAGTAACTCCTAATAAGTATGCTTAATTACATATGAATCCTACCTATTTTGATGAAAAGACTTGCTTAGATAGTAACTCTAGATAAATATATTTATTTGTTTATATTAATCCATATGATATAAAGAATTATTCTATGGAATTCGAGATCCAATATGATTTTATAAAATATTTGAAAGAAATTTTTATTAATTTAACATTTAATTTACCCTATAACAACATTACCCCATAATTATAGAAAACAATTGTACTTAATCATAACTATCACACACCCCACCTAATATTTGTATGGAATTTTTATTGGCATCTTCATCTCTCTCTTGTACATTAATCAAATATCAACATTATTCAAAATGGTATGGAAAATACATATCAAATTTGATTCATGTTACACACATGTCCTTCTTTTAACCCCTCCATTATAATTCTAAATTTTATTTTATTGAAATTTTAATGCATTTAAATTTTAAAATTTTAATATATAAAATCATATTGATTTATTCAAAATTCATTAAAAAATTTATCACTAAAAATACATTTTAAGCATTTTTTATATTACACTTTCTAATAACATAAGTTTTAAATTGAATTATGAATTATTACCACTTGAATATTATTAACATTTATATATTTATATTCTCATTTAAATATTAATATTAATATTAATATATTTATTTTTATTAGCATATTTTAAAGTGGTAGAAATAAAATGTTAAAAAAAATATTTTGTGGATGGTTTATAAATAATTAATTAGTAGATGTCCATGGTTAATTAAAGGAAGATGTGGCAACCATTAAGGAAGTTGTGATATATAAAGATTGTATTGAGGATTATTGGTTTATGAGTAGAGTTGAAGTTCATTTTGTTTTAGAAAAATTTCATGTGTTACTAATTCCAGTTAGATGTTGAAAATAACTAAATAGAATGAGATCAATAGTTTATGATGTTAACTTCGCATTTAACATAATCACTTAATTTTTTTAATAGTTAAGTCCAAAAAATACAATTGGAATGAAACACTTATTCTCACTTGCAAATAGATCTCTACCAACCAAAAAACAAACAAACATCAAATAATACTTATCCTTCAATTATAACATTAATTCACTCTTAAATTTAAAGTAACTTATTAGCAATGGGATTTTCTTATTATTAATTCAAAAATAATAAAAATTGTTATTTTGATGGTGATGTAGAATGAGCCCTTAAGAAAATTCAATCACTAATTTATGTTTCTAATTATGTTAGCACTTATTTCATATCTTTCTAGTGATATCCATCCATCCTTTTATTTATTGCCTCATGATATAAATAAATCATTTTCCTATAAATTCAATATGGGTTTGAAGCTTAGTATGATGAATCTTAATCACTAATTTATGTTTCTCATTATTTTAGCACTTATTTCACGTCGTTTTACCAATACCCATCCTTTTATTCATTGCTTCATGATAATAAATCGTTTTCCTATAAATTCAATATGGGTTTGAAGCTCAATAGGATGAAATACCATAATTGTTTTTTGTTATAAAAAGTAAATAGTATAATCATGATTGCCAGGGACTTTTTAAACCTCCACTACAATGGTCATGCCATGATTCCTATAATTAATTTCGAACTTGTCCATATATGTATTTGTGTGATAGATCCTTGTAACTCCTAAATATGAACAAAGCTTATTAAGACCATCTTCCCCCAATGTTATGTTATTATCACTCTAGTAGACATAAAGATAAACATTAGTTAGAATTAAGAAATAGACGTTTAAGAAAATAGAGAGCAAAATAATAATAATCAATAAAACTTAATGTAATTAATGGAATGATGAAATAGAGGGAAAAAAAAATTCCCACTACAATTTTACTTCTATCTCATAGTCCTCATGTCTTTGAAGGAATGCTAAATCCACTACCTAGGAGGCATACTATGTCAATACATTTTAACTCTACTATTAAAACTCTACTAGCATATGAATATAACCAGTGTTTCAAAAACCGTGTGAATACAACCATGAAACATTTTTTTTGGTTAAAAGTGTTTCTATCTATTGACATAGGTAAAATTCCCTCTTAATAACAAGGGCTCTCCTTAATGTGAAATCCCAATTAGATCTAACATTGTTTAGAATAAGAAAACAATGTGGATTCTATGAGAATGTAAATATAAAATGTAGAATGCAAAATGCAAAATGCTTCTACTTTATGTGTGGAATGCCATTTACTATACCACTCCTAACTAGGAACAAATCTTTAAAATAAATGTAAAAGAAACTATATTTTGAGGTTCACTTCTAGATTAGAAATCTATTTTAGAAATAATAATATAAACAAATATAAATGAATAGAAATAAGATCAAAAGAAATCTATAATTAAGATATTGTTTATAGTCATGAAGTCACCCCTTAAAAGAAGATGTGTTCAAAAAGAAAAAATAATATTGTGAATTATTTTATAGAAAGATCCATGGTAGAAGTGACACAATTTTACAACAATTCTAGTATTTAGCAAGCAATAGAATTAGCTCATTGCCTATTTATCACGTTGAGTACAAGCTTTCTAGAATATTGGCCAAAGTTGGCTTTTTTAAATTTAAAACTTATGTAAAAGTTTACAAATGCATGCAAAAACAAAAAATCCCCATTCTCCTAAGTTAAATTTATTGACTTTTTACAATAACTTACTCTTGGTTGATCTAGTTCCAATCCTAATTGTTTTTGTTCTCTTTGACTCTTTATTTTCATCTTTAAAACTCATCATATCCCAAAAGGAAATTTGTAATCATTTAGGAATTACAAAGCCATTTACGTACATTTTCCATGCATCATATTGTAAGGATATGTTTTCTATGTGCTTGTGACTTAGAGTTTCATATGCCACGTGATAGGTAGCTAATTCATTTGACATGGACCATAAGCCATTTTTTAGTATATTGATATATGAATTAATTAAATCGATGTCCCTTGAGATAGTTGATATATGTCTCATTAATACTTTCTTAGTGATCTTTGACATTGCTCATATGGAGATTCAATCTTGCTCAATGGTTTCTTCTAGTTCCTCTATCCTTTTCACAATTGGTCAAGGTATGCTCATTTCACCAAGTGGGGTAGATGGCACTCTTCAATAACCTTATTTGAAACTTAGTGGAGATGTTGGTATTTATTAAGTATACAACAATGATATCCTTTTTGAGAGATGAGTTCACTGTCTTATAATTAACTAATTCTATATCATTCTTTTGAATCTCCCTTTGATTCATTTTTTAAGAGGTTCCCCAAAGCATCCCTTTCTTCTATTTGACACTCTCGACAAAACAAAACCTTAGCCTTTAGTATTTTCCATGATGGTTAAGAACTGAGACAAATTGTAATTATTGTAAGTTATTGTACATTTTCTTCTATGCAACTTTTAACACATCTTGTATGGCAAAAGCATGTGCCTTGAACTCAGACAAGCTAATCAAGTCCCCTTTAAGGTGTGTGTGTGTGTGTGTATAGAGAGAGAGAGAGAGAGAGAAAGCGCATCAAACATGGGTCCATTGTTGTTCATTGATCTTCCTCTTGACTCCTAGAATCTACCGAGAGCTACACTTTGTCGTTGAAGTAGTTATGAAATTTCCACGATTGCAATAGATAGAAATTAATCGTCTATCTACTAGAGATTATTTCTCTTCTAATTTTTTTTTTTTTTGTAAACTGCGGAAGGACTTTTTAATTCTATTTCATCAAATAAAAATCATTACATAAACATAATGACCTCAACCCGCCCCAAGGGGAAACCGGGTATTTTTGGCCATCTTAGGTCTTTTACTGCCATCCAAAAATAAAAGGTCTTAAGCCTATTTGTCCATGCAAGATGCACTATACAATCATAAAGACTACTCATATTACTTATCTTCCTTCTATACCTATCACAAAAAGATTTGATGACAAAACTACCATCTACTATCTTCATAAAAGAAAAAAGAGATGTAAACTACCAAGACTATGCGTCCTTTCCTGGTTGCTGGTCCATATCCCTCTTGATGTCAGGATGGCATTGCTTTAGTTGCTGTTGTATTTCGTCCATCCTCTTGTCCTGCATGAGCAAGGTAATCTGTATATTCTTCAGTTCCTTCTTGAGATTTGGGATTCCTTGAGACAGTTCTGCCATTTCCATAGCTACTTGTTCCATAGCTTTGGCAAGCAACCTCTTCATGACCCAATAAACATGCAACGCTTGTTTATAGAGGGTCATGTGGCCTCTCATATTACCAGAATCCAGGAGGAGATAAACCCAATCCTCTATTTCAGGGTCAGATTGGCCCTGGATAGCCTCCTCCTCCATATGCTGAATAATTCTCCTAACCCCTTTATTAGTATTCTGGTAGTAAGCCCTTTCAGCAAACTGCACTTTCCTTCCCACTAATTTCCTAGTTTTTCCACTATATGCTGGAACCTCCTCCTCCCTTTGATCACCTGTTTTTCCCCTGCCTCTGCCTCGCTAGCCTCTCTGACCTCCCCTACCCCTTTTCCTACTGCCTTCCCTCCTGCAGTTCGCATGCTCGTGCCAGACGCGCTGCCATATTCTTTGACTCCTCCACGCTCGCATCTCTTCCAGCCTTCACCCTCCCACATTTCCTGACTATCTTCTGTCTCTACGGCCTCGCTCCTTCCCCATTTAGCCCGCGTCTGTTGGCAATTGTCATCATCCGAGTCGAACAGTTCAACCTCCTCCTCGGTGTCATCCGGGACCGTGACTGTCACTCCGCCTACTTGTTCCAGCGCCACACCCTTACCCTTTGTATTCCATTTATTCACTTCTTCAATGGCAACGGACTCCCCGCTTCTCCCTCGCCTCCTAGTTTCCATCCTCACCCGCGATTCTACTCTGGACTCCTTACTATGCTACTCTCGGTCACCAAAACCTTTTTTCCGAGTTGTGCACTTCTTCTCCCTGGCGTTTCGTTCCTCCCCTCTCTCCTGGCATTTATCATGCCACCCTCCTTTCCTCATCTGCATCCTCCGCATTCTGCCTGCAATGGGTGCATAATCCCTTTGCCCCCTATTCCTGCACTTAACACCCCTGTCTTTTCGACCCTCGCTTGAACCTAAATCCTTACCGCTCCTGTCTGACGCCCAGTCAGTATCACCTCCCTTCCTCCCTATTCTCCTTATGCTCCACCTTGAATTGTGAATCGCCTTAATGGTCCGGTTGCTCCGGCCCATCATTACATGATCTTCCACCGCTTTGAAGATCATCCTCTCCCGCCTGGACTTAAATCTTCCGCCCGCCGCAAAACTCACCCCGATCAGGGGTCTCTTATAATCATTCTTATTGATTTGTAGCTGCCTCATGGTCCAGTTTTGTTATGATGACCAACTCCTCCCACCTCGGGTTCTCCATTTCAATCTGCCATCTGCTATCAACCTTCCCTTCCGGATCATTGCTTCCCCAATTGGCGAGGAAATCCGCCGCCTTATTTCCTTTCCTTCTGACGTGGTTGGTTATTATGTAATCAAACCTCTTGAGTAGTTCTCCCAAGTCTTTTACTATCCCGGCTGTTCTCCAGTTGCCCACTATCTGCTCCCAATTTTTCCCATTATTAAGTTTTCGAATCATCTCTATAACCACCTGAGAGTCTCCTTCTATCTCTAAGTACCTGTAGTTATTCCTCACTGCTATCCTTAAGCCCTGGTGAATCGCCCATAGTTCAGCTTCGTTATTTGTCATTTTCCCTCCCCACTCTACATGAATCCATCTGATGTTTTCCTCACTGTCTCTGAAGATTCTACCAAAACCTGCGTTCCCTGGGTTCCCTTTGGACGCCCCGTCGAAGTTCAACTTAATGAAATTCTCTTTGGGGTATCTAAACTGCTCTGAACTTTGAGCCTGTTTATTCTGCCTATTCTCTTTCCTGGGGTATAACATTTCATATTTCATATTCAATTTTAACAGTATTTGTCCTTCCTCCTGATTCGTTTTCCAATCTTCCTCACTCCAGTCCTCCGCTAGAATCGTTTCCCTAATAGCACTTAGAACGCCCTTCCATGTTTCTTCTGGTTTTGTATGTTTATCAAGGAAGATCCTTCGGTTTCTTTCTTTCCAGAGAAACCAGATCGTGAACCCCACTGTCAAGTCCCATGCCCGCTTAATCACTTTGCAATTGAATTTTTCCTTACTCCAAAGAAAAATGGTTCCTTTTATATCTCTGGGATCTCTCTTTTCCTTGCCATAGAGCTTTCTTGTTTCATCCCAAATTTGCGTTGCATACTAGCAATTATTCAAGATATGGTCCTGGGTTTCATTCTCTCTATTGCATAGGCTGCATTTCGAAGGGCCGAGGAGGCCCCTCTTTTGAATTTTATCCCATGTTAATACTTACCGATTGTGGTCTAGGTGTTAACAATGAGCACTAAAGTTATTTTAGTCAAAATGTGTAATGATAGGACAAACAACCTTGTATAGAAATTGCAATGAGATTTTTCTTAAAGGTGACTTAATTGTATCACATTGATTTTGACACATGTGACAACATTAGTAAAATGATATAAGTTTTTGCAATTGGTACACCTATGTTTGGTGCATTAATCACTGTATTAGATTGAACGAATCTAGTGGTATTCTCAATCTGAACTATTGCTTGATTGACAACAACATGAACCTTGTGTTGTACAACATTTGTATTTACTGTGAAGGATTTAAGGAGTAGTAATGTTGTTTTTGATGACCCTAGCAATGATTATCAAATAGACTGTTTATTGGTCCCTGTGGTATACATTCTTTGGATCTTGTTTTCTCCCTTAATTGTAACTGCATAAAAATATTAGATTCATAGGACAAGGTACTGTTAATCATGTGAGTCAATGATCTTGGAAGTTTTCTGATTGAATTCTTCAAAACTTATTGCCATTTGATCTTCCAAAATGTGTAGATAGTTTTGTTTGTTGGAACAATGCTACAAATTATAATAACAAAGATTCTGTTCTGCAGAATGCTTTCCACCTTTCATTCTTTTTATGGATATGGGTAAGCAATGTGCTCTTCCAGTAAAAAAAAAATTCTTGTGTGTAGAGTCATTGGGTTTACTATGGTAATGATTGTAACATTTTGCAGTCTTTTGTTTGTTGGGCTGTGGTATATTGGTTGAGACAGGGCATCACCATGTTAATGACCCAAAGGCACCCTAAATAAACTTTAGTTTATATAACTTTAGAATTTCATTTCTACTACATCTCTGCATCTTATTTAGATTTGACTTTTATGCTTGCAGTACGAATTTCATCTGAGATCTTGTTTTCATGACAATATTGTTTTGATCATAATCAAAATCATCTTTGGGTAAGTATGTGATCACTTTTTAATTTTTCCTATATATTTTTCCATGAAAAAAAATTATGTTGACTTTTAACTAACACACATCCTTGATGCATTATTTGCAGTCCTCCTTGTGGGATTTTGCTATGATATTTATGCTTCTTAATGTGAATGGTAAATCTTCAGTACTCCACCCTGCTTCCTTATACCATCTTTGACCTTAAATCTTGCAGTTTGTACTTGTGGATTAATTAAATTATTAAGGCAAGACCCATATTCCATGAGGATTGGTGGAATGACCAATTTCACATGATTTTGAATAATCCACTTAGCACTTACTGCATCAGGTGATGCTCACAAGGCTAAAGAAGTGGGATTAAAATTAACAAAATGAATCAAGTAGCATCAATAATCAACTCTAGGGCTTGCACTCCCGTAACCATGACTTCCTGGAAAGGTTTTTCACCCTAGGACTCCAGGATCAAGTGTGTTTAACCTTGAAGTTTCCTCCCATAGTCAAACCCACTTTGCTGTCTACCTAACTGAAAGAAATGACTTATTTATGCATGACTCAAACATTTGGGATATCATTTTTAGCAACTAGTTATTCATGGGAATGTTCTAGTTGTCATAAATTTTTGTATTTGAGTTTCCCAGATGAATTCATTTTTCAAAATAGTCTCTTTATTTGTTAGAATATATGGAATTTCAAATAACTAATTTGATTTACAAGAATGGATCATGTAGATTCAAGGCAAAGACATCATTACATTGCTAAAGTTCTTTTGGCGAGTTGTCTTACGATTTTTTGTATTATTGCTTTGAGACAATCATATGGTTTTAATGGTTCAGATGTGGTAAGTATACTTAACCATTTTGTCCTTGTATGACTCTTTTTTAGCCAAGTTTGAACATATTTTTCTCAACCAATTTATGATGGTTATGATATTAATCATGTATTTGAGCACGTAGATTTATGATATTATGTTGGGAAATTGAGTGCTTGGTGGATTTTCCTTACCTTATATTTTGTATCATTGAGCAAATTACTGTACTCACAATTTAGTGTGATCGAATTAAATTTATATCTATTTATGATGAGTCCTTTTGACAAAAGATCATGGCTTTACCCAAGCAAGATGTAGTTAAAATGTTGACCAGGGATGGCATCTGTTGGACACTTATAACTAGGATATCATTCTTAGATCAGAAACATACACCAACGATAGTAACACCTTATGCCACATTGTATCTTCAAAATTAAATTTTTTGTACATTTTTGTCTTCACAAAGTAGTAGTGAATATGACATTCAAAAACTTATTAGCAAAATGATTCTAGCAAAATTTTCCAACAACAAGCATAATCGTGGCAATGAAATTCTTTAGCATTGAATATTAATGAAACTGAGGTTGTTTACTTCTGTATCCTCCTTAGGTTGAAGATGTTTGGACTATCTGTAGAACTTGAGCAGTGCATGATATTACGATCTGATCTTGAGAGAAAGGAACAAAGGAAATCAAGGGTTGTCTATGTTAAGTGCATTTCAAGAGAAGTCAAGTATAATCCAACTCAATGTGAATTAGGCGTGTAAAATAATGTGAATTATAAATAATGTGATTTTTCTGTAACCTTTATGCTTCTTATTGTGAATGGTATATCTTTAGTACTCTACCCTGCTTTCTACCGTGCTTTCTACCCTACTTCCAAAGTCTCCATTCTACATATCCACAATTGTTTAAACTGACATTCTCCTTTTGATTGCATGTCTGCCTATGAGAATAAAATGCACTTAACTATGGCATCTTCGTTAAAGTAATTTGTGGGTCCCAACGACACTTATTTGAGATATGTGTTTTTCGCTAGTCATTCAGATTTCATTTTCTGAGCACATACACTGGTTTATCTTAGTGACTGAAGGCATAAATCTATGCATATTGAGCTCCAATTCTCAAACAATATTTTGGTAAAAGTTAATTGACTACTCTATGGATGAAGCAAGAATTCAAAACCTAATTCCTGAAGCTAATCCAAAAATTTAAGGCTAAACAATGATGTCCTAACCAAACACCTAGTAGGGCACAAACGATGGGTTTATTTTGAAACCTCTTAAGGACATTTTGAAGGTAGATTTGTGAGAACGCTTGGAACATTTTAAAGGTTAAAGTCTTGGCATAATTCTAAGGGTAAATCCAGAGAGTTGTTGCATAAAATTACAAAGATTTGAACTTACAAATCTGAGGCAACTTCTATGAGTGTGCGATGTCTAAGCTTTCAACTATCCCTTGGTATGAGTGAATTTTGTATGCACAATTTAAGCTTATCCAAGACAAACACTCCAACACCAAGCTGCATCCCTTCTTGAGGCTAGTGTGGAAGATTTGTTCTACAAAACTACATCATACTTACAGATTGTGGTCTAGGTGTTAACAATGAGCACTAAAGTTATTTTAGTCAGAATGAGTAATGATAGGACATACAACCTTGTATAGAAATTGCAATGAGATTCTGCTTAAAGGTGACTTAATTGTATCACATTGATTTTGACATGACAACATCAGTAAAATGATATAAGTTGTTGCAATGGTACACCTATGTTTGGTGCATTAATCATTGTATGAGATTGAAGGAATCTGGTGGTATTCTTGATCAGAAACATTGCTTGATTGACAACAACATGAACCTTGTGTTGTATAACATTTGTATAGACTGTGGAGGATTTAAGGAGTAGTAATGTTGTTTTTGATGAGCCTTGCAATGAGTATCAAATAGATTGTGTATTGGTCCCTGTGGTATACATTCTTTGGATATTGTTTTCTCCCTTAATTATAACTTCATAAAAATATTAGATT
>APFE031740426.1:55245-68852 GCA_000404065.3 Pinus taeda | reverse complement strand
CAAAGGCGAAGTTTACTAAACTTCGATTTATGGTTGGAGTTCAGGAAGTTGTCACTAAGGGGGGATAGGCTCTAATTCTTCCTTCCTTCTCCTATTATGTC
Source organism: Pinus taeda (assembly GCA_000404065.3). NCBI lineage: Eukaryota > Viridiplantae > Streptophyta > Pinopsida > Pinales > Pinaceae > Pinus > Pinus taeda. Next base: position 68,751 of record APFE031740426.1, on the reverse strand, counting down.
ATATTTGTACATCCTTCAATCCTATCCCAAGTTGTTCTTAAGGGGGAATGTTAGGATATTCCGACACATAGGAAATAGTTAAGTATAACTTGGTCTAGTGTAGAGTTAGGTAAAGTGTGTTTTTTTATTATGTACTTTTGTAACTTACAATCTGACAGTTCATTCTCTCCTCGGTATTACTGACACTTGATCCATGGCTTAACACCCAAATGGTCCATGATCTCTATTTAAAGAGCATGGAGGGTCATTTGTAGGTTAACTGTTCATGAGAGAAGCTTATGTAAAATTTCATTCTTTTATTAATAAATTGCGTGAAGTGGCCGCGTTGGCTCAGGTCGTGGATTGTTTCTCTTTGAAGGTTTTAACCACATTGGCTCAGGTCGTGGATTGTTTCTCTTTGAAGGTTTTAACCACATCAAAAATACTGGTGTATTGATCTGTGATCTGTTTGTGAACGGTGTCCTTTGGTGTTCTGTCTGAGGAACTTACCATGTATATTCCTACAGTCAGTTGAACCAAGCGGGTACAAGCCCATACACTCATCAGACAATTTAGACTCATACACTCATCAAACAATTCAGACTAAGATAAAAGACATTCTTAGACCTGTCAAGTCCCTGATGAGTCCTTGTTGGCTCAAGGTTGAGAAGAAAAAATGAGAAAAAACTAAGTTTTTCACCCATTGTATATTAGTTTGCATTTTACTTTTTATGTTTATGATTATCATTGGCCTTTGGCTTGGTGATGTTTGTATTATCTGCAAATACAACATGTAGTTTTATTTTTTTATTGCTGGCTCAAGGTTGAGAAGAAAAAATGAGAAAAACTAAGTTTTTCACCCATTGTATATTAGTTTGCAGTTTACTTTTTATGTTTAAGATTATCATTGGCCTTTGGCTTGGTGATGTTTGTATTATCTGCAAATACAACATGTAATTTTATTTTTTTACATTAATAAAATTAAGATTTTTTTTAGGCTGTGGTTTACGGACACTCGACACCCTGGTTCACTGACACCTTGGTCAATGGGTGGTGCTACGGCCACAGAAAAATCAACCCAGAAGGGCTTCTAGCCCCGAGGCCCACTAGTTAGGCCTAACCCCAAGGGCTTCTAGCCCCGGGGCCCACTAGCTAGACCTAACCCCAAGGCCTTTGGGGAGAATGAGTGGAAAAAAATAATTTCTAATTAATTTTTATTAATAGAAAAACCATAACTGAAAAACAATTAATAATAATTTATTAAAAAATTAACTATATTTAAATAAATATATAATATAAACATATAATTTGAAATTTTGGAAAATTTATTTATAAAAAAATCATATACTAAAAAATTAATAAATTATTAAATTGAAATTGAAATTTGAATTTTTATTAATAAATACTATAGGCTAAAAAATAATTAAGATATTATTAAAATACTATATTTTAAAATAAATTTATAACATAAACATATAAAAAATATTTGAATTTGAAAATTTTATTAATAAAAAATCATATACTAAATAAATAATATAATTTTATAAAAAAATTAAAATTAAGTTTATATATAAACATATAATTTGAAATTTGACATTTTATTAATAAAAAATCATACACTAAAAAAAATTAATAATAATATAAAAAATTAAAATTAAATTTGAAATTTTTATTAATAAAAAACCATATACTAATAACATTAATAATAATTTATTAAAATTAACTTATATTTCAAAATAAATTTATAATATAACATATAAAAAAATAAGTTTAATAATATAAATAGATAAAATTTCTATGTTTTTTAGATAGTTTTTGATATATTATGTTTAAATGATTGAGATAACTGAAATAATGAGTAATATAACTATAAATTGATAAATAAATATAGCTATAAATTGATAAATAAACAAATCGAAAATTTAAATAATAGCAAAATCATATTTAAAAACAGTTAATAATAATTTATTCAAAAATTTGATAAATAAACAATTTGATTTTTTTTTCAAGGTTGTAGTTCACCGGTAATGGGTTATGCTATGTCCATAGAAATCCCCCTAACTCCAAGGGCTTTTGGGAGAATGGACCATTTTTTGTGAAAAAGTAATTTTCAATTAATTTTTTATTAATAGAAAAACCATAACTAAAAAACAATTAATAATAATTTATTCAAAAATTTAAAAATTAATTTGAATATTGAATTTTTATTTTAATAAAAAACCATATCATAAAAAAAATTAATAAATAATTTATTAAAAAATTAACTATATTTTAAAATAAAATTTATAATGATGATGATGGTTAACGTCCAACTAGATCAAACATTGGTCTATCGGACTATTTATTTTGATTTAAGATTTTATTCCTATGCTCAAAATACTTGGAGAGAAGCCTCCCAAGCTCACTATAATTTTGACATTGTAAAAGGCTAGGAAGGCCAGTATTGTAAGAAAGACTGTGAAACTGAGATCTAATGTGGTTGTACACGGGACACTCTAAGAGGAAGTGGTTTTCATCCTCGATTGTCCTATTATCACATATATGGCAAATCCTTTCCATCCATGGCGTTTTAGGAACTGCCCAACGCCCTGTTTCACTATGGAGCTCATGAGAATTCATCTTTGCTATATTAATTTTCTTCTTTGAGCTTAGTTAAAATACAGAGATACTTTTGATCTTCTAGGGTGGGGTTGATGACCTTCTTATAATAACTTAATTTTCTTTTAGCCGCTAAATCTTTCTCACACCACATTTTTCCTTTGAACTTAGAAGTAACAATATCTCTTAATGTTATTTATGTTTGCCCAATGGCCATCATTCTCGTTGATCTCCCAATAGTTTAACCATGCCCTTGTGTCTTTATGCCACCCTCGATTGAACCTTACGTGGTTTTGGCTGGAATTTAAAGCTAGCTTAGGAAATCTATGATCGTCTATGTTATAAACATATAAAAAAAATAAAGTTTATAATATAAACATATAAAAATTCTGTGTTTTAAGATAGTTTTTGATATATTATGTTTAAATGATTGGGATAACTGAAATGAGTAATATAACTATAAATTGATAAATGAATATAGCTATAAATAGAAAATTTTAAATTTATTATAGAAATTATACTAAACAAATTAATAATAATTTGTTTTAATTTCGAGCAATAATAATTGAAAATTTTCATTGATTATTATGTTTAAATGATGAGATACTTAAATTAATCAGTATATACTTTAATGGATAAATTACACACTTGAAATTTTATTTATAATAGAAAAAACTATATACTTAAAAACAATTCTATAATTTTTAAAATATTTAAAACATTTTAAATAAGGTTTATAATCTAAATATTTTAAATATTTTTAAATATTCATATATCTGAAATAAAGTTTTTATATAAATATACAAAAATTATTTGTTTTTATGTTTTTGACATATTATGTTTAAATGATTGAGATAGACGGAAATAATGAGAAATATAGCTATAAATTGATAATTAAACAAAATAAAAGATATTTGCTTATATAAATTTAATCATATTTATTGTTCTAATTACTATTTTTGTACCTTTAGCATTTCTGAGCTTCTCGAGAAGCCTCTACAACCTTGTATGATGTGTAAGTTTTTTTTGTACGTCATCAAAGTTGAAATTTTGTAGCGAAAAAAATTAAATAATTATACAAAACATTTAAATAATGTCTACTAACAAAAAAATTTTGCAAGTGAAGAAATCGGATCCCATTTGGTTCATCTTGGATCTGTATTTAAGATGGATCTATATTGGTATAATTGAGGCTCATTCTACAACCCAGTATGATTTGTAAGAATGTGCATCATAAAAGTTAAAATTTTGTTCATGTCTGTCAAGGAAAAATTCTAAAAAAAATAAAATTAAATAACTATACAAAACATTTAAATAATGTCTACTCATAAAAAGAAATAAGAATGTCCTTCATAAAAATTAAAATTTTGTCCATATCTACCAAAATAAAAATAACTAAAAAACAAAAAAAATTAAAAATTAAATAACCATACAAAATAACTAAAAAAATTAAAAAAAAAAATATATACCATACAAACATTTAAATAATGTCTATTCAAAAAAAAATTACACAAAAAGATTGAATATTTTCTACTCATTTTAAATCCATATTTAAAATAAATTTATACATTTAAATAATATTTATTTACAAAAAAATTTACAAATTAGAAATTTAGATACTCCCCACTCATTTTAAATACAGATTTAAAATAAATATATTCTGATACTAAATCCAAATAAAATCTAAATACAAAATGTGTACAGAACCATGCAATGCATGTATAGTATTTGAGATTTCAGCTTCAACGTAGTTTTCAGCTCATACCCGTCGAAAGCGTTCGAACCTTCTGCAGCTTTCCAAAGGTGCCCACGGAATACTTTGCCAATCTCATCTTGCCACGAGAGAAGAAATGTTTTCAAACTGGCCGCAGCGGTTGCTTTAAGGCACGAGACGGTACCGAATAACGCGGAGGAGGTACGCGGCGTTCAAGAAAGTTTTATAAAATATTTTATTAAAATTTAGTTTATATTTATATTTAAATATTCATTTTAATAAAAATTAGTTTTATATATATTTTAAATATTCTAAATTTTAGTTCCAGTAAATTACAGATATTGAGATTTTTGTTAAAACATTATTTCTATTATAATTTGTAATTAATAATATATCAAATTATATTTTCTAATTTAAAATTATTTAGAGTTTTTATGTTTTTAAAAATATATTGTTTTATTAAATAACTAAAAATTGGATAGATTTAAATTTTTTTATTATATTAATAAAATATAAATTTTAATTAATAATATTTTAATCAAAATTTTAATTACTAAAAAACATTTTAATTATAATTTTTTTTAAAACAACTCAACTAATTATATAATTTTGAAATCGACCAGCAATCTTTTTGAATTGGGTTGTTCTTTTTCCTTATCAATCTTGTAATAGAAATGGATTATTAAAATACAATATGAAATATAAATTTAAATGATTGAAACATGTACAATTTCATATATATATATAATGTATTTGGAAATGTTTAAAAAAAATGCTTTAATGAATTATTAATATTTATCATAAATATATTGTACATAATTATATATCATTTGTTAACACTATATTATAAACAACCACATTTAAGTAGGATATAAAAAATTACAATGCACTAAAAAGCAAAAACATTGAACTCTCTTTTTCCAACATATTGGCATTGTAGGTTTTTTTTAAGGGTTGTTTTTCTCAACGTTGAAGGTATGTTGTTTTATATTATCATCTATTATATGATTAAGCTTAATTAAAATTTAATTATTAATTTATTTTTGATTTCCTAATTATAGGAGAAATAAATTTGTGAATTTTTATAATTATAAATTTAATTACTTATTAATTAAATTTTCTTACTTAAAAATAAAAATAAAAAGAGAATAAAAATATATATTATCATGATTTGTTTTTCAATTTTTTTTAATCAAGAAATTTTATTGATGGACTATGTTATTTGTGAAATGAGAATCAATAAATCAGATTATATGAAAATATTTCTTTGCAAAAACTTGTTAGGCTCTAGTTGAATCTCAAATTAATGATATTCTTTACATTGGTTGGTGGTACTTTTTGTTATTTATAATTTAATGAAAAAAAACATTATTTATTAAAGATGCCAGATTATTAAAAAAAATTCTTATCAAAATATATATTTTATTTTTATAATAATTTTATATAAATATTATAAATAAAAAACACAATAATAAAAAACATATTTCATGTAATAAATGAAAATAAACATGATTTCACATAATTATATGCCGTTCATTGGCTCATCCCCGTAAAATTCATTTGAAAAAACTAAATAACCATCTCATTAAAATTACGAAAACGTTTTTTATTTTTCTAAGATATTTATAAAATTACGATCGCCATGTAAACATTGTTAAAAGAATGAAGTGATCATCTCATTTACATATTTTTCTAAATATCGAAAAAGTACTTAAAAAAATTATTATTCATATTTTTTAATATTATAAGAATTATTTAAATTATTTTTATTAAATTTATTAACAATAGATATCAAATAAGAATTATTTAATATTGGAAGAAGATGGAGCTTCGACTATAGCCTAAAGCAGGTTAGGATTAGGGTTTGTACTGCTTCGCCTACACCAAATGCCTCAGTCACGCATCTGCTTGCACCTTATTGTTGTTTATCGTTACCATTAGTGTTCCCTGATGATGCAGGAGCAACTAGCAACAAAGCAAACAAACTGGACGAGAGGATCAGAACAAAAGAAAAACGTGATTTAAAGCAGAAAAATAGATTTAAAAAGGATAAAGCAGATTTAAAGCGTGCATGCATGAAGCTTTTATGGAGAAAATAAGGAGAGGATAGGATTGATCCTTCCTAAAATTCTTATATAATTGTAATGTGATAGGGTGTGAGATATATATCTTATTTGTGAGTAAAATTGTGTGTGAGCAAGATGTAGTCGATTGTGAGCTGGGTTTTAAGGCTGAAATGCCTTAGCCTGGAATGTAATTTGTTCTATATATATATACGAAACGTGTTCTAGTATTGTGTACGCCTGTGTGTATTGTATAATTAAGCTAAATCTTGTGTTCAAGCTTGTTGATCTAAATATCGTTTAACTGTTATATGTAAATGTTTGTTGAAGACAGCGTGCAGCACAGAGGAAGATTCTGATGATAATTCCAGGCGGTAAAAAGGTGTTGGGTATATTGAATTTAATGATGCTAATGTTGAATTGGTGGAGGATCTTGTTTTTTTTTTAAGAAATTGGGATTTTGGGCAACCCCCAAATTCTCATTTTCATCACCTGAGGTGACCCTCCTATCAGTTTTGTTAGTGTATGTAGCGACCCTTCGTTGTAACGAAATTATGTGGTGCTTTTGCCATCTAGCGCAACTTTTTCGTTACTGTCGGCTACGGTCTTGGAGCTAGACCAGGTCGATGACTATGAGGATCCCTATGCCTCGATTCCCATTTGGACGTCTTCTCCTCCCCCAATACCAGATGTGTCATTTTCTCAACATTCTGTCATCTTCGACGTTTTCCCCCAAGCGATTACCTTGCCCTCGTATTCTAATTTGGGAACCTCCTGTCCAGTTGATCCCTTGCCTGAAGACCCCCTCTCATGGTCGGTTTCCGCTACCCCTCCACCTTCACCAGCAACCCTACATTTCATGGCCACCTGCATTAGCCTAGACCCCTCCATTTATCCCCCGGGTTACTCACTGAACCCTCTAATTAACATTTTGACCCACATTTCCTCCTGTGCTCCTGAAGGTTGCCTCCCTGACTTGCTTGTCGGTCCATCACACTCCCATATTCCGGTGCCACCCACATCCAGTTTCTTTGAAGGGATACCATCTTGGGTTAAGGAACCTATACCCCCTCTGGGATCCCATCAGAGTGCCCATAGCGACAAGGTTAATAAGCAAGGGAAGAAGACAAAGTGTGTGAAAGCTAAATACCAGGACATTGCCCTTCGTTTCAGTGAAGACATCAAGATGAGAGACGTGATTGATACAACGAAAAGAGTATTGGTTGACCGTGTTCGTGGACGAAACTACTCAACAGTCAGGCTCAAACAGTGGACTGCAGAGGTTTGGGGTTACATTCTAACTAACCTCCCGTCTGTTCAATCTCTGGCTCAGGGCTGGTTTGTCCATCATTTTGCGAGAGCTAAATACACCACATGGATCTTATCAAAATTTTGGCACATAAAGCATACCCTAGTCCTACTAAAAAGATGGAGCCCATTGTTCGATCCTGAGAGAGAGAAGCTTAGAACAAGCCCTCTATGGGTAGGACTCCCTGGTTTGCACCTTCACTTCTGGTCAATGGACATCTTTTGCTGCATAGGGAATGCCCTAAGCACCTATCTCGTGCATGACAACTCATATCTGCCTTTGGGCAATATGTCCCTGGCACAAATTCTGGTCCACCTCGACACCAAGGAGGGCTTAGAGGAGCATATCACTCTGCACTAGAAGCATTATACGCACACTCAGATTCTTGATTATGAAGGTGTCCTATTCCATTGTAGACATTGCCACAAGGTTGGACATTTATATAAGGAATGTCCCCTGAATAAGAAATCCACAGCTTCGAAAACAGATGGAGGACCCGATCATAGGCTCGGAGGCACCTGATCATCGGGCAACCACCAGTACTGATTCGAACAAGGTGGCCAAAGTGACTCTGAATAAGTGCGGCAATGCTCCCACTCAGCGTCCCTCACCTCCCATGAATAGGGCATGGGTGGCTGCGGCAGCTGCGCTCTCTTCGGGTAATTCTAATCCTTGTTCCTTTATTTATTCCATTTCTTCCTATGTATCTGCATTTGATACATCTGGGCAACATCGCATATTCATATCTGCTCCGTCCCCTCACTCCTTAGCATGCCCTCTGAATCCCCCCCCCTGACTATCTCCTGTACCCCTCCCTCCTTCCCAGAGCCGACCTCCTCCGCTGATCACTCCACCACAACTAATTCTGTGAATCATTCACACTCCTACAATCTTTGTTCTCTCAATTGATCTTTGCCTCTGGAATCCTTAGTTATTGGTTTATTGTCCCCCTTCATTCCCCCGAACCTCCTCAGGGTTGACCTTCATTTATTTCCTAGGCCAAGATACAGGTTGTTAGTGTCGGTATATATTTTTGCATGCATTTTAGGTGTCCCATTCGATCAGCTGCATTCCATTAAGTCATGGATCAACTAATGGTAGTGGTTCATTATCAAATTTCCCTCATGGTCTTTACCTGCTGGCCTATTTTCACAAGTTTAGGTCATTTACAGTCGTTTTTTATCATTACACTTGCAGAAGTAATTTTAGGGTTTTCAAGTCTCATTAGTCTAGCCTGGGTTTAATACCATGGTCTTCAAAAGCTCAATAAGAGGTCAGCAGGCACATGAGGGTGTTTAATAAGTTTATAAAATCACAAATTTCACTGATGATTTGCTTCATAAAGGGTTTTTACCTCAAAACTCTGTTTTGAGGTGAAAACAGAGTTTTTCTATTTTCATGTACAAATTTATGTAATTTTAATGTTTTCATATGTAATAAAGCTTCAACTACAGCCCTTGGTCACCTTGCCAACTCCAGCACTCCAGCTACTACAATAGAAATAAAAACATCCAAGCATCATGTCCATCAAATGACAAAAAAGAGCCAAACTACAAAAACAGGGTTTTTAAAAGCAAACTAAAAGGGAACTTTAGAAAGTGGGTTTTTTCTAAATGAAAAATTAAAGTCAAAATGTATATAAAGTGATCCTTTGTGTTATAAGACCTCATTTGTGCTAAAGAGAGAGAGAAAGAGGGAAAATCGCATTTGAGGAGAAACAAGTGAAAGTTGCAGAAAAAAACTCCAGTTTTCACCAGTGCGATGCACCTGGGCAATGGCGTGACGCACCTGTCAGGCGCTACGCACCGGGTGCAGGAATTTCAACACACGCTATGCACAGGAAGTGCGCTACGCATAGGAAGTGCGCTACGCACTTGGGCATTGGCACGGCACATCTATCAACTAAGCTCAAAAACTCATTCCATCGATTTTCCAAGCCTCCAAATTTGCAAACAACCTCTCCACAAGTAAGTACATCCTCCCATTTGCCCTAGCAAGAGATTTTGTCATCCATGATGGTGATGTGAGTGATTAAAAAATGAAACCCTAATTGCCTCAAAGTTGTGTTGTCAAAATTGCCTAGGGTTTTTGTTATTCTTGTTGTTTTCACTCCCTTGTATGATTTTCCCACATCCCATCCCCCTGCACTAAATTTCCCTAATTCCCCTCCCCTTTCCCTCTCCCATTGACACTCACCTTACCCCCTATCATCAAACCCTAAGCCCTATACATAATTCCCACAATTCCCCAAAAAAACCTAATTCCGCTTTTCCTAAACCCTATCATTCCCTAAAAACCCTACAACCATCATCAAAACCCTCCTTTAAATTTTATTATCAGTCAACCCATCAAATCCCAAAAAAGAAAATAGTAGTCACCTATACTTAAGAAAATCTCTTCATACTCATCATTATACATTCTACATTTGCAAATATGGAAACAGATTCAGCTTATGAAAGGGATGAGGAAACTGTGAGTGATTCCTCCCAAGAGATTCATGCACCAAGAAAACCACATAACGGAGGAAAGCACATCTGGGAGGAGCCCACCACACTCACATAGTTACTAGCTTGCCCTCTTGCAGTAACATGTTTTAAACATCAATCTTGCTATCAGTTTTGTGAAATGGTGGAGAGGGTGAAATACCACCATGAACTTGCCAGGTTATTTGTCCTTCATCTTCACAATGGCCAGGTCAACTTAGCAAGTGTTTCCTTCACTTTGACCCCTGAAAACATAGCTACAACAACAGGTATTCTAAATATGGGTGAACAGTGGAACAAAAGACAGCTTGTAGGCAAAGAGCATTATGAGCCTTATGTCAAGGCTAGTTATCAAAGGCAAATCAGTATGGTCTTTCCTTTCATATGCCTACAGGACACTTATGCTCCACTCATGAAGCTCATTATCAAATATTTCACCTGTGAAGGGGGGTTTTCTCGCTTGTACACCTACCATGTTAGATTATTGATGCATTTCACTAGAGTGAGGATGATGAACCTCCCCTATTTCATATGTAGAAATATTGAGAAGATGGCTACATTGGTGCAAATGAAACCTCTTCCTCAATAGTTCAGTAGCCTTTATCATTTTTCATTGATCAAGATTGTTGTTATGCATCAGCTGAGTTTGTTGAGTATTTCATGGGATTCTTTCATTTCACATGAGGTTTTTAAAAGCCCTCAGGTGACCCCATCAGTGTTTCAAGAAGAAGGAGGGCCTTCGAATCAGCCAGAGGTTCATGAGACTCAAACTACAGGTGTGCCGGTATTTGTCACTTATGAAAAGGGCACAAGGAGACTATTTGCAGCTACCAAACGAGTATTATCTCCACCAGGGATGTAAGGGGTCTCGTTTTCTTCACCGAACAACAAGAAAATGCTATCTTCACCTGGGGTGAAAGGGGCTTTGCCTTCTTCTTCAACAGAGCAATACAGGATAGAGGAAAGAAACCATTGCATGATGAAGGGCCTTCTAAAGGCCAAGACAGGGATTTCATTTTGAATTAAGGAAGAGGACACTGATTTGGGCTCACTCAAGCATGAGATCATCAAAGAGTAGGAAGTTGAGATCCAAAGCCTATCACTTAACATTGAGAGGGCTGTTACACAGTAATTTGTCACTGTCTCCCTATCAGTCTTCCTGCTGTGTCATGGGACCAAATTAAACATGCTCATGCTCTCTAATGTTGCCAAATGACCCACTTTGCCAAAGTTCTTCTATCATCGCGACTGTTGTAAAAATAAACGCGCAGATGAGCGCTCCAAAACAGACCTAATGTGCTGCCAGCGCGGAAGTACACGTGATTCCCACGCTGGTCGAATTTCATGTGACAGCGCGTCCGTTACTTATATCTGATCGCGCTGATATGAATTTCTTTGTTATTCAGCAGCGATGTCAGCACTCCAGTGCAGTTATTTACCCGCGATGATCCGGTCTGGGTGAGTTTGTTCTAACAGTCGGCCTTCCAGATGACTCCAGACCTGGTTGTTGGCCTTGTAAATGTCTCCCTCCCTTCTCTGGCATGTCTGTTTCGTCATTTGAGCCACCTTCCTTGGACATAATCTCATCCTCCCACCATTCATGGGGACTCCTTCTCCTATTTAAGCCTCCACCATTGCCATGAGCTGCTTAGTTTGGAATTCATGGTGTTTGGAGTGTTGCTGATAGTGTGTGAGCTTGATAGGTAACTGGTGTGACAAGTGTGGGATTGCTTGAGTGCTTAAGGAAGGTTGTGAAGTGTTTCCATCTTGTGTAAACTTGTGTGAGAGAGATTTTTGTCTTGGGATATCTACCTTCAAGGGTGAATGCTTGAGGGACTTGTTGGCTGGACCCAGCCAAAGGAGGATTTGACGTCAGAACTTGGTTGTATTCTCTTTTGTTTTATCAATAATAATAGACGACTATCATTATGGTTCCACTCATGTGTCTTCATTATGATGTTTGAGTTGTATCCTTTCTGACTGATACATAGTTGCATTTCCCGGATTTTATGCTTGTATTTGTCTTGTTCTTTGCATGTGCAAGCGTCTATTCACGGAGATCGTGAGGATTGCGACCAACTGAAGCGAAAGAACGGAAGCAACGACCCTTCTACGAATATAAGCGTTGGATTCGAGGTAGGCTCTCATCTTGGCCTTTACTTTGCAATTAGGAACCTGCGTGTTAGTGTTGTTTGATTGTTGCTAGACCTCAGTTAGGCTAGTGGGATCGCCTTTGTCCGCAGAGGGGATTTACCTACACAACACATGGTCTTGGACCAATCTATTGTCTCTTATGGTTGTGTTGTTGTCTTCTCTTTCATCTCATACATTGATCTTTCTTCAGTTACATTTATGATTGGTAATACTGCTAATAATTGGATGCACTGTTAATGAAAAGGTAAATTGGGCTAAAGTAACTAATACAACATTGAACAATCTGAAAATTTAACATGGTACCAGAGCCAAGTTGAAAGTCAAGCCTAAGAGAAGACAATATTTGAAGCCCTCTCCTTTAGAAAGCAGATTGCCTATTCAAGCTCAAGATGTCGTCCTCTACCTTCAAGGAGCATGAAAAGTTGGGTAATGCATAAACTTTGTTGCATGTAAAGTTAGATTGGAGATCATAGCTGACAACAATGATGTGCTGGAATACATTCAAGGAAGGGTGCCCGAGCCTCCAGAAAATGCTTTCGCTTCTCTCAAGAACAAGTACAAGAAAGGTGAGTCTAAAGCAAAGCAAATTATAGCTGATGGTTTACAAGATCATTTACTTGCTTATGTTGGGAATTTAAGAAAGCCTAAATATATGTATGACAAGATAATTGGCATGTACGAAGTCGATAAACTAAATGAGATCATAACCTTGAAAGATCAACTCAAGGAAGTCAATATGAACAAAGGGGAAGTTGTTCAATATTACATTATGAAGATCTCTCGTATTAGAGATCAATTTCAGAGAGTTGGAGAAAATGTAACTAATAGGGAACTAGTAGTTGTGACTCTTAGAGGTCTCCCCTCTATATGGGAAACCTTCATTACCACTATCAACAACAACAATGTCGTTTCGTCATATGATGAGATTGTTGGAAAACTCACTCAAGAAGAATCCAAAATGATAATAAGAGGAAGGATTCAAAAACATGAAGAGGGAGAACCCGAAACATACATCACTCATGGGAAAAGAAAGAATACAAGAGGATGTTCATTAAGGAAGCATTCTTCTCAAAATACAAAAAGAAGGAATGATAGTATGGGGATTTACGCAGTGCATTATATTAGATATCATTTTGGGATTCAACTGCGTTAAGTAAGTCATTCATGTATGACCATTTCCATGAGAGGTAGTCGTAACTGACTAAT
>APFE031740426.1:31785-47706 GCA_000404065.3 Pinus taeda | reverse complement strand
TTTTGCAATTAGGAACCTGCGTGTTAGCGTTGTTTGATTGTTGCTAGACCTCAGTTAGGCTAGTGGGATCGCCTTTGTCCGCAGAGGGGATTTACCTACACAACAAGGGCTAAATGGATCATTAAATACCTTGAGCAATAGAACAAGCAACTGGAGGACAAACAAACAGTCATGGAGCTGCAAAACATAAGGGAAAACTGGAAATTGGCAAAAAGAAGGAAGGTCAAGCTAACTTCACTAGAGCAAGAAATTGAGGCTGACCGACAATCATGGTTAGAGAGGGAAAACATGCATTTGGAAAAGTTGTTGGACAAGGCTAATAAGGAGAAGAAAATGTTGCGCCACATGTCTTACCACTATTTGGCCCAGAACAAAATTTGTAAAATAAGGATAAGAAGCCTAAAAGCCAAGTTAAGGAGAACTTTGAGGAGCAAGAAAGAGCAAGATAAGCTCAATATCATGGCTGAAGCTTCATTGGCCCAGCATAACACTTAATATAGATCACTCATGCCAAATTTCAATAAATTTGGTGAACTTTTTGGAATTTTCGAATTTTTCAGGGAAAAAATAGGTTTTTCCAGCAGGTGCGTAGCACCACCGGCGCTCGCTTTTGATAGGGACCTCCATTTGAAGAAAAGTTGCCATTTTCGGACTCCTTATGAAAATTTATGCATGCTTAGAAATTACTAGGAAACTTTGACAAATTTTGGACCTCCCAAAGGGCCAAAAACACCCAAAAAATGCCTTCTCTGCCACTTTTTGGCCACATAGGAAGCAGTCTTGGGAGATTGCAATTTTGGAGGGGAAAATGGACTCCAAATCAAAAAATTCAAGTTTCTCCAGAAAGTAGATTCACCAGAATTTCCAACAAGCTATCCTGCACCTAATTTGGACCTTGGGAAGCCCTCCAAAAGTAGCTTGGAAAAAGCGCTACACACAGGAAAAATGGCGCTATGCACAGGATGAAAAAGTGCCAATTTTGCTCAAAAACTCTGTTTTTCGCCTAATTTTCTTCTAGTTTGACTTTTTTCTCTTTTATAGTCAAATTCATGATGTGACATGATGTAAATTGATGTACTATTATGTAAAAATAATAAAAATTGACTTGATAAAGTAGATACATCAGTTTTAGGTGGTTTAGAGTTGAATGAATCATTTTCCTAGGTTTTAGAGGCAAGTTGTTCCACTACCTATTTTTGTGTTCCTAGTTTAGATATGGTTGAAATCACCCCTATTCTCATGGATTCAATCCCTGATGGATAATACAGGTGGTTTGGAGGTCTATATCATGTGTTTTTTCAGTCATTTGTAAATGTTGGACTCTTGTGGATGCATTGAGCAATATTGTACATCACTTCTGCAGTTTGGCAAGGAAATAAACCAGGGTTTTACAACATTTTGTGGGATTCTTGTGGTAATGTGATTTAGCATTGTTTCTTCTCAGTTATTCAGTGATCTTATGTTTATGTGTTCCATCATCTCTTTTATTTTTCATAGCTAAACGAATCAAGTGTAAAAGGTAGAATTCATTGATGTTTTAGTGCTTTGCCTTGGGGTTTATTTAGTTCTACATGTTTTCTACTGTTTGAAGAGGACTCGTGAGACTTGCATGCCCTCTATAGCTCCTCACCAATCTTTAGACTCACCATTACACTCATTTCAAAATGCTAAAACACTTGCCTACCTCACCCCACAGAAACCTTTGCAAATCTGTGTTGATTTCCCGGACCCAAAGCTGTCTTCCTCATCTGATCCAGCAACCTACCATTAAATTCAAACAAATTCTTCTGAGCAAGCATACCTAGCCTAAAATTAGTATTCATTTCAGTAATTTCAAGCCTTTCTTGATAAATTTTCATTGAGATTGACAAGGAGAGAGACCTCTCCTGACCTGGTAGGGCTAGCTACCAGGTTAAGCGTGGTTTGATGTTACCCTAGACCTGCCTTTCTCAGCCTGAGGTAGATTTAGACACTAACATAGGCTAGCATGGATGTCGTTGCAGGCCATTAACTCGCTATTGAGAAGGTTCTTAGAGCACAAAACACCTCAATGTCCTCCCCCTCATGAAGTTGTTTTCTTTCAATTGCAGAGGGTTAGTTAGTCCCGCTAAAAAACTATTTTTCCGGAGGCTCTTGAACATTGAATGAGTGGATGTTATTTTCCTTAAGGAGACTCTAGGGTTAGCCGACCCCATTACTAACTTACTTGAAGCCATGCTACCTGGATGGAATTTCCATACCCTGGATGTTAATGGGAGATCTGGGGGCATTGCACTGGGTTATAACCCTGGGCTGATCAAATTAATCAATATATGGGGGGGAGCTAGATTTATTGGGGCGGATTTTTTCACACCTGAGCTTGGCAGTGAAATAATAATGATTAATGTTTATGGTCCCTGTCAAAACTGGGTCGCTTTCTAAGATCAGTTACTCAAGTCCAGCCTCCTCCAAGTGGATAACCTTATTTTGGGAGGCGATCTTAATTTCTCTATTGGTTATTCAGAATCATGGGGACATAATGCTCAGATTGACTCTTTATATGACTACTTTGAGTCCATGTTATAGGATCATGGATTAATTGACATCCCTTCGGCCCGGCTTCAACCCACCTGGAGGAACAGAATAGGACTGGGGATGCAAGGCTAGCTCGAAGATTAGACCATTTCCTCGTTAAAGAGCGATTGCCAGGACAAGGGTGCATCTATAGTCAGTGAGTTGGCTTGGGGGGACTTTCTGATCACTCACCTATTTACCTTGATCTCAGTGGATGAGTAAACAAGCCCAAAGCACCTTTCAAGTTTAATGTTACATGGTTAAAGGACCTAGACTACATCAAGCTTGCCTTGGACTATTGGAAGGCCCACCCACCTAGTGCGGGAGAAAATTTATCAGAAGGGTTTGCTCACAATTTAATCAACCTGAAGCACCTCTCCATGAGTTGGGCTCACAAAAAGAGATTACACGATGATGAAACCCTAAGAAACATTGAGACAGAGATTGCTAATATGGAAGACGAACATGGGCATGGATATCTGTATACTAAACATAAGAATCATCTCACATCCCTGGTCACTGAGAGGGATAAGACCCTTAAGGATAGAGAAGAATTGTGGAGGCTCCAGAGTTGAGCTATTTGGATTAAGGAAGGAGACAATAACACTAAGTTCTATCATAAATTTTCCAATGGGCGCAGAGCAATCAATACCATTTGGAAAATGACAAATGAGCGGGGCATATAGGTACATTCCTTTCAGGAACTGACCTCTCTCGGCACCTCACACTTCAGGAATCTCTACAAGACCTCTCCTAATGCTTCCCTTGTTGAAATCATTAGGGTTTCCCAGCTTTTGCCCCGCTTTGTGAATCAGGAGGATGAAGAGGACCTTAATAACCCTATGTCGATGGGGGAGTTTCAATCCACTCTAAAATGGTTCAAGAAGGACAAGAGTCCTAAACCTAATGGCTGGCCTGTAGAGTTCTATACCGCATTTTTTGATATCCTTGGTGAGGACCTCCTCAAAATGATTGAAGATTGTCACACTACAGGTCACATGTATGAGGCCTTCAACTCCACTTTCATTGCACTCATCCCAAAATCTAATAACCCAGACTCCTTTAATGATTTCTGCCCAATCTCACTTTGCAACCGTATATACAAAATCATTGCCAAAATCATTGCAAACCACCTCTGCCCCATTCTATCCACTCACATCTCATCTGAGCAGTTTTCTTTCCTTCAGGATCGTCAAATACATGAAGCTATCGGTACAACCCAGGAGGTACTACATTCCATCAAGTCAAAAAAGCTAAGGTATGATTCTCAAGGTAGATCTCTCAAAAGCATTTGATCGTGCTAGCTGGTTATATATAAGAATACTTTAACTCATTTAGGTTTTCCTCTAGATTTCATCAATTCGATTATGTGATGTATAACAAAAGTATC
This sequence comes from Pinus taeda, assembly GCA_000404065.3. NCBI lineage: Eukaryota > Viridiplantae > Streptophyta > Pinopsida > Pinales > Pinaceae > Pinus > Pinus taeda. The sequence goes on along the minus strand of APFE031740426.1, from coordinate 43,763 downwards.
TTTCAGTGTTCTCATAAAAAGTTCAGCTTCACCCTATTTCCACTCGGAAAGGGGACTCAAACAACATTGCGCCCTCTCCCCATTACTATTTATGCTGATTATGGAGGGTCTAAGCAGGCTCATCTTGGAAGAACATAGGCTGGGCCGAATACAGGGAATTAAGATCCCCAACAATTGCATACTAACTCATTTACTATTTGTGGATGATGTCCTGCTCTTCCTTAATGGAGGTATCGGAGATCTGACCAGGCTACAAGCTATCATGACCATCTTCAATATTTCATCGGGCATGGAGATTAACAACAACAAGTCTACCATCACTACTTCGGGTTGCTCTCATCATGAAATTCAACTTTCGCTCCATAGGTTTCCCTTCACTCTACACTCCCTGGATGATGGATTAAAATATCTTGGATACCGGCTGAAACCTCACCACTATAGAATCACCGATTGGCTATGGTTAGTTGCCAAGATCGAGCGAAGACTCTGCATTTTGCATCACAAATATCTATCTAGATCAAGTTGACTGGTCCTCATATAAGTTGTTCTGGAGGCCACACTTGTCTACTGGATGTCCCTAGCATGGATCCCTAGGGGCATACTCTCTAGAATACAAAACCTATGCTACAGATTCCTTTGGAAAGGTAAACAGGAAGGCAAGATATTTCCTTGGGCCCAATGGGAACTGATAGAACTATATAATTTTCTGCAAATTCTCTACAATTCTACCTCTAAGATCTATGTAGAAAATCTAACAGTAGATTAACTTGATAATGCAATATACCAAAGCAAAATACTATAATCTACTTCTACTATCAAACTTGCAGAAGCTTAAAGATTGAGCAAGATCGAGCTGAACACGTATAACCAGAAGAGGAAGAATCAATGCACATGAAACACAGAAAATACTCAGGGGAAAGCCTCAACTAAAAACCCCACTATCTATATTATCATACAAGGTGAAAATACGTCAGAATTATACAAAGCCTTAGCTCTCACAGCTAGCCAGCTCTCAGTACAATCCTCCTGGGTGCTCACAGGCAATCAAAGCTTCTCACAAGCCTTCTACTCTGCCCTCCAAGCCTCCTATTTCCTTGTGCAGTTTCTCCTGGGTGATCCTCCTGTTACCAAGTGTAACATTGATCTCTCACACTGATCTCACACCTTGTAAAACTATGCAATCCTCAAGGAACCTTCGCTTGACTGCATGGATGAGTTTCCTTTATAGGAAAACACATGCAACTAATAGTAACTTGTCCTTGACATTTAGCTCAACTGGGTCTTTCTCATAACATACATGCATGAGTTTCTGATGAGGGAATCTTCAGTTTTCTGGAGTACACTAGTTGAGTGCATGCATGCATCAAGTGACTAATAACTCACAATTAGTTCCTCAAACAGTTTGGAACTAATTTAACTGGACTTAACTCAGTAAACTAAGCTAACTAATTATAACTCAAATATAACCCAATCTTATCTCCTTAATTAAGGGATAATCTCCTTAATTTAAGGGATAATTGTTGCATTACTTCAGAAATACTTCTAACTTGAATTTCTCCAAATAATTAATCCATAATGAATTAATTAATTAATTCCAAGCAGTTGGTGAGACTAAATTCAAATTTTAATTCAAGGAAAAATTAAAATTGGAGTATTCTGGATTCTATTTTTATCATTTCTTGTTGCTATTTTTAACACTCCCTCTCAACAAGAAAGGAATTCAACTCGATCCCGATCCTAAACATTTGGAATGTTCTGCACGCAACACTTTTCTTGAATGTTTTAGCTCCAACAACTCCAGAAACAAAAAAAAACCATCCAACCTGAATCAGAATGATGCCTTTGTCATCAAATTCTCTGACAACTATTGCCTCTGTCGACTGAAAACTTTGTGCTTCTGCTGACTCAACATTTCTACACTGTTGTTAATCCTTATCTGCACTCTTTAGTATCTGACTGCTCTAGCCTTTGTCACCTTGATCTCTAACTGCATCAATCCCACTAATTCCTCCCGCTACTATATACTTTGAGCTCCCATAGCAAGGTAAGATCCATGAGTTAAAACCTCTCAATGGACCCTGCCCAATTTCAACCTTCTTGAGACTATCACTTCCCATTGCCCCACCTCACACCTGGAGGTATGGCTACATGTGATCCCTTTGCTGACTCTAATTGTGGCTCCTCCACAATTGTCTGAGACTTCTTCTGGGACTGCATGTTGAGAGCTAATTTACTCTCCCTCTCAACCACCAAGTCTCTAACATTTTCCTTGCTCCTCAAGCCTTTGCTTCCATCTTGAACCTCAAGAGCATATAGGTTCTTGACTCTTGAAACAATCTATTTCACCTGTCTTGTGGTGATGTGTCTAAGGAAAACCTTTCCCTTACTGAAGACAACATCGTAGCCTTTGTCCTCCAACATCGCATTCGATACCAAGTTCTTCTTCAGTCTAGGCACATACTTCACATCTGTCAAGGTGATGGGAGCTCCATGCTCCCTCTGAAAAGCAACTATGCCCACTCCTGAAACACTAAACCTTTCGTCGTCACCCATCTCTATGCGCATCTTGAGGTCTTTCTCCTCCAAGGTACTGAATAAACTTTTATCGCCAGTCATGTGGAAAGAGGCTCCACTCTCAAGATACCAACCACAACCCATCATCGATGACACCATGCATGCGATGAGGGTAAAGTCCATTTCGAACTGAGAGGCTAATGCCTCACCTTCCGATCCTTCCAAGAATCCCTTCTTGGACTTATTCGATGGGCAATTAGTCGCATAATGTCCCATCTCGTTTTTTTTTTTTTAATTGAAGTATGATATGAATTCGATTTGCACCTACAGCCCGAACTTCAAACTTCGAATTCTCCTCTCAGTATATTGTTCACAACTCTAATAAAGTAGGCTCTGATACCATGTAGAATTTCCTGCAAATTCTCTACAAATCTACCTCTGAGATCTATATAGAAAATATGACTATAGATTAACTTGATAATGCAATATACCAAAGCAAAATACTATAATCTACTTCTACTATCAAATTTGCGGAAGCTTAAAGATTGAGCAAGATTGAGCTGAACACATAACCAGAAGAAGAAGAATCAATGCACATGAAACACAGATTCTATATATGGATGTTTCATTACTCTGTTTCTATATATAGATGTTTCAATCCTGCTTGAATATAGCTTATGGTTTAATAACTCAGGGGTTTTAGGGTTTTAATAGAGTATGGGTACTTGGCTCACGATGAGTTCTCTCCAGAACTCTACCAAGAGCCGATAAACCATAACTCCTCAGTTATTTACAATCCAATCTATCTTTGTATAGGTTTCTTTGTTATCAATAGATGGAATATAACAATGTAAATCTTGGGAACTAATATTTTGTATATTGCATATCTTTTCCAAAAGACTGTGTAAAGTCAAGTGACATAGTAGATATAGAAAGTCCAGGACATAATATTGATTCTCTAAACTAAGTCCTTCATTGCTATGCTTAAAATGTTCCCTGTAGTTAATCATTAGAATGTTTACTATAGATATTACTGCCATGTAAGTAGATATGTTAGTTATCTATTGTATGCTCTCGTTACATGTATACCTTTGTTAGCGATGCAATGTATCAAAAGATAGTGTTTCTATTCTTTTCAGTGACATAATAATGTTGACACTATATTATTGTAACAATGAACAGTATATTCTTTTCCTAGTGATAATTTGTTGACACGGTAATATTACTTATCTGTTTTCTTGTATGAGTGTGATTTATGCATGTAACTCCTTTATTTTGGAAGGTTTCTCCACCCAACCTCGGATCTGGCAATTACCTCCAAAATCCCCCTTTAAGCTCTTCCACTTCTATCAACCAAAATCCCCCTCTAAGCTCTTCCACTTCTGTCAATGATAAACAGTCTGGTACCTTGGGCGTCAGGACCATGTCCAACCTCAAGTATTGTACCCACAGCACAGTGTGGTACCTTGGGCGTCAGGACCATGTCCAACCTCAAGTCTTGTACCCACAGCTGTTATCATAGTTTCTTTCCCACTGGCTAACTTACTCAGCTCTAGGAAGAAAATAATTACAATACAGTTTTTCCTCTCCTTTTTCCAACCCCATAGGGTTCTATCCCTTTTTCTTTTCAAGGGAGAGGGTGAATGAACTGTTTTTTCAGAAGTTAATTTAACTAATTCTCCAATTCTTTTGCAAACTGATTCAAAATCTTTTAATTAATATTTAACAACCTCTTCTCTGTTTTTCAGCCTAAATGTTTTAACAATTCAAATTAAACTAAATACAAATTAACAGTGGTAAATAAAACTTGGTAAAAGCACTTGTTGGTGTGTCATTGGGTGTTACATTTAACAACTTTCAATTTATATTTTAAATTATGAATATATATTTCCTTTCCTTTATTTTAAATAGAAGAAAATAAGCCGATTTATAAAAGAAGAAAAAAGGCTTTGATCATTGGTACTATTGTGGTATTATGATTCCTTACCACACTTTTACCAACAGAATTAGGATTTTTGTTAAATGATTAATTATTAGAAAAATTTTAAAATTTTAAAATATTTTTTGTTTTTTTATTTTTTTATTATTAAAATTTTTACGCTATTTTAAATACCATGCAAATGGGGATTATTTTTTAAAATAACCCTAGCCCCGCTTTCAATTTATATTTTAGGTCATGAATATATATTTCCTTTAGTTTACTTTAAGTAGAAGAAAAAAAACCCATTTATAAAAAAGAAAATAGGCTTTCATCTATTGTTCTGTCTTATTGTCAGGCTTTAAAATTAACGCAAGTATGCCAGTTTTTTCCATTTTTACCGGTAAAATACAATTACTTCTAAAATAAAAACGTCAATGTTAACATTAAAATAATTTTACAAAAAGTCAAAATGACGGGCATATAAAAAATATGGGAGTTTCAAATTTTATACTTATTTATATATTTATTTAGTTCCAAATTTTATACTTATTTATATATTTATTTATTTACAACTGGCACGCAACTGTAAATAGTTTCCTGGCTTGTTTCCACCAATCCATCTGCTTTGTTTATTTATTTATTTACACCAATTGGCACTGTAAATGCTTTCCTGGCTTGTTTCCACCAATCCATCTACCTTGTTTGGCTAGCTTGCGATGCTCTGGATCGTTGAGAAAAAGATACATTAATTTTATCTACGAACTACAAGAATATATTTTTATATATTTTTATTTTTCACATGAAAAAAATTAAAGTACAATGCATGTCCCATACTACTTTATATTCAAGTGCATTTAATGTGATTTAACATTTGGAGTTGGCCAAGTCACAAGTCTGAAAAATTATGAAGTTCCATAATTAAAGTACAATGCATGTCCGATACTACTTTATATTCAAGTGCATTTAATGTTATTTAACATTAGGAGTTGGCCAAGTCACAAGTTTGAACAATTATGCTGCTCTATTTGAAGGCCTATAAAGCTTGGCAATGAGAGTTGTCACACATCTGAAAGGCCAGTGGATTTCCTTCATTCGAATTGAGTAAGCTTGCAAACCTACTTTTATGTTGGATTGTTATTACAATACTGGAGAATTTTTTGTGTGTTATTTGATATTTATCTTAACAAGTTTAATGTCAATAATTTGCAAAACATTTTAAGAGTTAGATTGCTTTATTATCACATATAGTGGTTCTTGTTTCGATTGGAATTTTTGCATAATACTCATTGTTCATATAATGCAGTAGGAATAAAGAATCTGTTTCAAAGCAAAGTCAAAGCTATGGTCGACATGGCTTCTCTTATTCTATGTGTGCTTGTGATCTACGGTGGGACTATCAATTCTCTGCCATCTCCTGTGGCGAGTCTGTCTTGGACATACAACAGGAGTTGGCCGTTGTTTGAGTCTACAGTGTGGCAGCGCATGACAACATACATCACACACAGGTTGTAGGATTGTTGAGGCTCTACTTCCACCACTGCTTTGTCCAGGGATAATTATAAATGTCAAATTCATAAAAATTTACATGTGCCTACTTTTAGCATATTGATTTTCTACTAGTTACACTCTATCTTTTAATCTTCAAATCTTGTTACATTTTAAGAAGGAAAAAAATAGAAAAAATATACCAATTTATAAAATCTATTAGATTTTTTTTTTGAGATTTAAGGAAAGGGGAGGAAATTTTCATAAAAAATTAGGAAATGTAAACACAAATTTAAAATAAGTAGTGTAAAATGTTTATAGCATAATAATCATTATATTTATTGATTAAAAGTTTAGTTTTTTTTATACAAGTAAATAAGTTAACTGTCCAGGAGATTTAGGTATCTCATAAGATTGAAAGATAGACCATCAATTAGTAATTCCATGTCACATGGTTTCTTTTGAATAATAATGATGATTTGGCTTGCATTTGGGGATAGGATCCAATAATAGTTGTTCCTTTTTAACTTGACAAACTCTAAACTTTCTCTATTTTTTTCCTGCTCCTCTATTGGGTGGTTTCCCCTTCATATATAACATTGGATACTATTTTTGGTAGTATTAAGAGTGAGAAAGATTTCCGCTAATATAACCTCTTTTGTTTTGATAATGAAATAGTCTATCTTTTCTATTGAAAAAACTCCAAAACAAAATTTTGGAAACCTATTTTGGAAATCGTATGCTATTTTTTACCCTAAACTCTTCCCAATTCAATTGGATTCACTTCAATATCTACAATACACTATTTTTTGTTTCTCATTTAAAAACAATTATGAATATAATTTGCAAAAGTTATAAAACTGGTAAAAGTAAATATTAAAAGTCATGTGAAGGGCAATTTGAAAATAAAACCATCATAAAAAAATTCCATGATAGGTAAAGGTACCTGTCAAATTTAACCCCTGCTTATGGTATTTCGATTCCTTACAACGCTTTTACTAGTAGAATTACGATTTTTTGTTAAATGGTTAATTATTAGGAATTTTTAAAGTTTTATAGTAAATTTTATATTTTTAGTTTTTTTATTATTATTAAGAATTCTACACTATTTTAAATGGGGATTATTTATTTTTATATTGGTAAAATTTAAAAGGAAATAAAATACTTATAGTGTTGTGGGTAAGTAGAGTACATTTATTATTTTTTGGTAATCAATAGGTTTGATTGTTCAATCTTGTGGTAAATTGTGTGTTGGCAAATCTTAAAAAGTAATTAAGCTTTTAATATAATGATATATTTTGAGTTATTAGAATATTTTTTATTAATGTGTTTTTGTGGTGTGTGTTGAATTTTATATAAATTTTAGATATATCAAAAATTTATGGAGTGATGATTTTAGAAGATCCTTTCAATTGCCAAATTAAGTTAGACTAATAAAAATTTAATGAATGTTTAAAATTGATGAGAAGACTAATTTCCTTTATCATTCTAACAATGTTTTGAGCTAACTAGATGTGCTATGTTTATACATGATCATTTGATCAAAGAGTTATTTTGTCTTGTTGTGACAAGAAGTAAACAAAATTGCAAGTGTACCTTGTTGATGAGCTACCAATGAGATATGATTATAAATTATTTCATTTTATTTTAAATCTAATGGAATTTATGTGCTTGGTAAAGGAAATCATGGAAAATGCCCGATTTGGGTGGTTGAAACTGACTCCAAGAATTAGCAGCAATAGTAAAAAGGAATTGGAATAGGAAACAATATCTTGGTAAAGCACTTCAGGATTAGGGCCATTATGGGAAATTGGTACCCAATAGTGTCCATTATTTTCCATGAGCATGTTATGACCGGTATGATGGTTTTAAGGCAGGGATATGCCTTGGTTCTTGTACCTTCCGATGCGAAGAAACATTGCCAAGGGATGGATCGCCTAGGAAAGGGGTGTGGTGAAGTAAAATTATAAGTGCGGACATGAACGAATTCCTCTAGCCCGATAATGGGTCTAGCCACAACAGATACATTCTATGAAAGATTTCCTTAAGTTAGAATCAATCAAGAGGGCCTACCTCTTGGTCGCTTATCCTACTTGATGATGTCCTCACTCGCTCACTCCAGCAATCTCTCGCTTCCTTCTTCAAGTTCCGGAAACAAGTAAACAACAACAACACACAAACATAATAATAGACAAATTGCAATTCAACCTACTTAATGAGTCAAGAAGCATCAATACACGAATATTTAATATTACAAAACATGTAGGAAATTAATCGATAGTTTCATATATTAATATCAAAGAGAGATTACAACCATTCATATTGACATTGCAGTCTTCCTCTGACAAGACCAGGTTCCCACACACTTCTGCTAGCACTTCATGATGGCTTCAAACAACAAGAGTTTAAAGACTCTTCCCTTTAGGCTTCACTCCAAACCAAACACACTTCTTCCTCACACAACTAGATGGCTACAACTAGTAATAGATTGCCTGTCTAATTCTAATTTTCACACTTGTTATCACCTAGATTGACCTCAGGCTAAAGGGAGGCAATTCCAGGGTAACTAGAAACCAAGCTTAGCCTTGTAGCTAGCCCTACAAGGCCAAGAGAGGGCTCTCTCCTTTAGAATATCAGTCGAGATGACCGGATCAGGTAATAATTTTAGGCTAGGTATAGTAGCACGAAAGGTTTTGATTGATTTTGTTGGTGTTTGCTAGATCAGGAGGAGCTGGGCAATTTGGGTCTAGGAAACTTAGTCAGAATTGCAGGGGATTGTATGGGGCAAGGTAGGTATGATCTTTAGCACCTTAAGCTTGATGGGGTGAATGGCTAGACTGGAGAGGAGCTAAGAAGGGCTTGAGAAAGTCAAGAATCCTTCCTAAATAGAAGAAAACATGAAATACTCGTGTTTTCCCAAGGAAAAGCATTAAAACCTAATATATTCCACCTATCTGACTTGAAAACAACCAATCAGAAGAAATTATATGAAAGAGGAATACATAAATAACATTATAACATATTGACAGAAGAAGAAACACATGCGAAAGGCTATACCAGAGGAATCCCATAAAATAGCTACAACTTTATTAGTTTCCTGCCAAAACTGCTACAAAATGATAAGTGTTCAGTACATGAGCATCCAGCTGAATCCAACCTTACCAAATAACCAAGAAAACACATAATATAGAAATATAAACTACTCATCCTGACCTTCAGGGGTCGAATCCATGAGAAGAAGGGTTGTTTCAACCATTTCCCAACAAAGAACAGGGATATAAGCAGTCAAACAACTTGCCTCTAAAATAGGGGAAACTTATTCATTTGCCTCAAAACCACCTCTAACTAATGAATCTACCCTCTAACACTATTTTACCATTAAATTTACACGCGATGTCATCAATTACATCAGTGAAATCATCAATAAGGAGATAGAAATCAAATTCATAGTCAAAACAGGCGAATTTTGGCTTCCTGAGCAAAATGGCCCTAAGCGCAGTGCCGCTTTCCACCTAATTTTGGAGGCCTTCCCCTTAGCCAAATTGAGCCCATGATAGCTCATTGGAAAGGTCTTCAAGTATAGTTAATGGAACACCTTGAATTTTTTAATTTGGAGGTCATTATCCCCCTCAAAACTTGAATCGCCCAAGACTGCTTCTGTGTGTCCAAAAAGAGGCAAAAAGGTCATTTTTTGGTAGTCCTTGGACCTTTTGATGAACCAGATCTACTCCAAAACTTCTGAAACTTTCCAAGGTGCATGTCCTCATCATTCTGAATCCAAAAATGTCAACTTTTTCTCCAATGGATTCCCTAGGAAAAAGCACAGCGCCGGTGGCGCTGTGCTTCTGGACAAATTTTTTGTGTTGTGAATTTCAAAATTTCAAAAATACAAAAACTTCTCAAAATTTTCCCAAATTTAGCATGGAGCACCACCATCAAGTGCTTTGGTTGGCCAAATAGGCTTCAGCCAACATTTTGAGTCTATCTTGCTCTTTCTTGCCCTCTAAGGCTCTCCTCAACCTAGCTTTCATCCTCTTCATTCTCATGTTGCAAATTTTGTTCCATGTCTTGTAGTGATAGTCCATATGCCTCATCATTTGGTTATCTCTGTTGGCCCTCTAAAATAATAGATGGTGATATTGTGAAAGTTACTCCGGAAAGTGTCACCTCATAGTTATGCAAATGAGCCACAAAAATTATGGCCAACTCATGATGAAACTAAGCTCTTTCCACTAGTTCACAGAATTCAAAACATCCATGGTGTCTGAAACAAGAGACTGCAAGTGGGTAAGCTTGCAATTCTCTTAAACTGGTGGGCTCTTCTCTTATGATTTTTCCTGCCTTGTGAGGCTTTCTCTGCCTATGTTTCTGCATAGAACTAGCACTAGTAGTCTCTTCATCATACTCAAAATCACTTTCTTTGTCCATGTTTTAGTTAACTCTCTTAGTTTGCACAGTTTTGACAATGTATGGGATCAATGGTATGTGCAACGGCTTGGAGGAATGGGTGTGAGTGAAGCTATGGGAAAAACATAAGAAGGAGGGGATTAAGGGAGTGATAAATGAGTGGTAGAATGTGATAACAATGGTGGGGATAAGGGTTTAGTTATGAGGTGAGTAGTGGGGAAAACCAAAGAAATAGGGTTTTATAGTGAAAGTAGGGTTTTATATAGAGAGTGGATACTTATGAAAATCTTTACATATGAAAACTAAATTGCAAGGAGAGGAATAATATCTACTTGCCAAGTGTGGATTTTGAGGAGATTTGACATAAATTTGAAGTTTGGGAGCGTTTTTTGGTTGGCTGGCCTAAGCATAGTGCCACTACTAGGAGTACATATTCGTGCCCTAAGCGCAGTGCCCGTTCAAAAATACACTAGCAAAAAACTCCCTACGTGCAGCGCCTTGCCCTAAGCGCAGCGCCTCCTTCCCTAAGCATAATGCCACTTCAGGATGAGTTTTGACTACCTTTCTGATGTCCAAATTGGGTGAGGGGTAGCTTGTTGGAAAGCTTGTTGAGTCTACTTTCGATAACATCTTTAATTTCTTGATTTGAATTTAATTTGACATGTCAAAAGTCCAATCTCCCAAGACTAGTCAAAATGTGTAGAATGAGGCTGCCAAAATGCAGAGTGTTGTTTCAGTCAATTTTTGGAGGTCTTCCTGAACTCCAAATTGAACTCATGATAGCTCATTGAAAATATCTTTGTGTCTAGTTATCATTTGACTCGTCAAGCAAGTTATTTGGTCAAACCGGCTAGGAGAAATCATGATTTTTCCAAGGTCACTCCAGAAGTGCATCAACTCTCTTGTAGCAACTGTATTTCTGACATTTCTCTAAAACCATGAGACCTATGTACAAATGGAAGGAGATTTTTCTTCTTTGGTATATGATGAACAAAAACCTCTCTCACATTTGTCAAATTCATCTTTTCTTGCTCAGAAACACAATTTGAAGAAAAATTGTCCCTTATGTGTGGTGAATGGCTTATTCCTTGGAATGACTTCTCGACAAATGATGGAGACCTAATGTTCGATGATATTAAATGGCCTCATACCTTCTGATATCCCTTATGCCTCCTCTACTCAGACATCTCTGATCCCATAACCAAACCTAGCTCAGTGGGAGAGAAAATTACGGTTTAGTGCTTGTTCTCTTTTGCTTTTGCAGGTGGATTTGTGCTCATGATAACCTGATTTTTTGGCAGTAGCAGGTGCTTGGAAACATCACAAGATGATGGTTTTAAGGTAGGGATATTCCTTGTACCTTCCGATGCGAGGAAACATGTTGGGTCCCTATAATACTAGTGATTACCCCATTACTATTGTACTTGTATCCCTTATTAATATTGTTGTGCCCCTATTATCTCCATATTGTTATTATTGTGCCCATAGAGTCCCTCTATTGTTATTTTTGTGGCTTTATATTATTATTGTTAGGTCAGCTGGGTTATATTGTACTCCTTAGACTCCTATATATAGAAAGGAGGTTTTGTCATTTGAATCATCCAAGAATTGTTCATTTATGTAATGTAAAGGAGGTTGCCCCCTCGAAGAG